>JAOEHX010001387.1:0-22826 GCA_025448015.1 Bolborhynchus lineola
GGAGGCACAGAGGGAGCTGGGCTGCTTGCTCCAGGCCCAGGCTGCGCAGGGGCCACGAGCGTACCCCCATAGCCCATGCAGAAAAGGAGGAGGGAGTTAATCCAGGAAGCTGGGAGCTAGTAACAACAACAAAACCCCAAACCCAACCCAAAAGCCAACAAAAGGAGGAGAAGGACAATTAAAAGCAAGGGTCTTCCTCCAAAATTCAACATCCCACATGACACTGTTGTCTCTAAACTGAAGAGATATCAATTAGATGTATAAACCACTCAGTGGACAAAGAACTGGCTGGATGGCTGCATGCAAAAAGTTGTGGTCAACGGCTCAATATCCAATTGGAGACCAGTAACAAGTGGTGTCCCTCAGGGATCAGTGTTGGGACCGGTCTTGTTCAACATTTTTGCCAGTGACATGGACAGTGGGATTGAGTGAGCCCTCAGCAAGTTTGCCTATGACACCAAGTTTTGTGGCTCAATTGATACACTGAAGGGAAGGGATGCCATCCAGAGGGACCTTGACATGCTTGTGAGCCAGTGCCAACCTCACGAAGTTCAACCAAGACAAGTGCACGGTCCTACACAGGTGTCACTGCAATCCCAGGAATAGCTACAGGTTGGGCAGAGAGGAGATTCAGAGCAGCCCTGCAGAGAAGGACTTGCGGGTGTTGGTTGACGAGAAACAACTTGAGCCAGCAGTGTGCATCGAAGGAGATGATCCTGCCCCTCTGCTCTGCTCTCGTGATACGTCACTTGGAGTATTGTGTGCAGTTCTGGTGTCCTCAACATAAAAAGGACATGGAACTGTCGGAACAAGTCCAGAGGAGGGCCATGAGGATGATCAAGGGACTGGAGCACCTCCCGTATGAAGACAAGTTGAGAAAGTTGGGGCTGTTCAGCCTGGAGAAGAGAAGGCTGCATGGGGACCTGATAGCAGCCTTCCAGTATCTGAAGGGGGCCTATAAGGATGCTGGGGAGGGACTCTTCATTAGGGACTCTAGCGATAGGACAAGGAGTAATGGGTTCAAACTTAAACAGGGGAAGTTTAGATTCAATATGAGGAAGAAATTCTTTACTGTAAGGGTGGGTGAGGCACTGGAACAGGTCACCCAGGGAAGTTGTGAATGCTCCATTCCTGTCAGTGTTCAAGACCAGGCTGGAGTCTTGGGTGACATGGTCTGATATGTAGTGTCCCTGCCCATGGCAGAGGACTTGGAACTAGACAATCTTAAGGTCCTTCCCATTCTATTTCATGGGCTGCTCTCCATCTGCATGAACAGCAGAACGCACCTATATCTTCCTGGCTAGAAACATACCTTAATATTACAATGTCATGTGTAAGTATTTGTGCATCTGGACAGACACAGGACACATGAGTCCATTTTGCCCATACTCCAAGCTGGCCCGGCCGAGAAGCTATATCCCCAGAGCACTGTGCCTAACCTAACAGCCCTGCTGCATCTTCTTGCTTTTTCATGTTCTTACCATAAAGCAAGAGTGACCTTGCAGGTAAAGGGCATTCAGATCAGTTAAGAACTTCATAATCATAAACACCTTTATCTACATCCACACACACCTCAGAAATCAGTGTGAAAAGATCCACTGACTGTTTGTTCTCACATCTTTTCCTGTAGTAAGGCAATACTGCTATTCTATGCAACTATACCTTCTAACTGGATTCCCATGTCCTAAATTAAGCATACTACAGCAGCTTATGCAATGAAGGGATAAAATTGCTGCTGACCACAGCAAGATCTACATAAAAGCAAGGAATGACTTCAAGGAGCAAACTTTGCTATTTCAGTTCCCTGGTAGTACAAAAGTAGAAAAGTTCAGACATCATCAAACAAGTGTTGAGGAAGTATCCAGGTTTTTTTCTTCCAAAAAATGATTCTCAGTGTAGGAGAAAGCTTAATTTTGTTCAGTGTTTTTACCCCCATCATCCCTCAGGAGTATATTCTTGTTTGGGCCCCTAGCCCCGTCAAAAACTGCTAGGAGAAAAAATAGTGGCAGAAGCAACAAAAGATCTGATTTTAAACTGAAAGATTTGAGCATCTTAACATGAGTGTAACACAGGACATTTTTTTCAAGTTTCATTGCTGTTGCTGCAGAACTAAGAATGAAGATTTTTAAATAAAATTTTTATTTAGAAATTATGACACTGATCAGAAATAACATTTTATAAGGCAATTTTCCTCAATTTGAGAAGATCACACAGATATGAGTTACAATTCTATTACACCTACTCAAACTGTAACACGTTCTTCAGAAACACAGGCCTTGTTTTTTATCTCTAGCTAAAGTAAAAGCAGAAAGTAGATGTTTAGAATTTTCAATTTAGGTGAGCTTTTGGTCCAGGTATGATCTGTGAGATCTCTGTTAAATAGACTTGTGCGGACCTACGTACATGTCAGTGCATGTTCAGCTGTCCTGTCACATGGCGTACATTTTCTCCCAGCTCATCAGCAGGGAATTCCTAAGAGAATTTGTAGTTTACTCTGCTCAGCAAAGGAAACAGAATGATCCAAAAAAAAAAAAAAAAAAAAAAACAAAAAAACAGTGACAGAATGGCTTAATGTGGCCCTTGCCAATAATGTGAAAAGATGAGCCAGTTGTCAGAAACTATCTATGGGAAGTATCTATTTTGCTTTCTAAAGTCATTCTGAATTAGCTACACACTGGTGCAGCTGGTAGGTCTGTTGAGAGGGATTATGACAGGACAGTTTTTTCCTATTCTTTATCTTAAGATGTATACAGAACCACAGAACCACAAAATTTCTGGAGTTGGAAGGCACCTTAAAGATAGAATCATAGAATCAACTAGGTTGGAAAAGACCTTGAAGATCATCAAGTACAACCATTACCTCAGGACTTCCAAGACCACCACTAAACCGTATCACTGAAAGCCTCATCTACATGGTTTGTGAATACTTCCACTGAGAGAGATTCCACCCTAGGAAGGCTTTTCCAATACCTGATCACTCTATCCATGAAGAAATTTTTTCTAATATCCAATATAAACTTCTTCTGGCGCAGCTTGAGGCTGTTACCTCTTGTCCTATCACTTGCTTGTTACTTTGGAGAAGAGACTGACTCCCAACTCACTACATCCTCCTTTCAGGTAGCTGTAGAGAGCAACAACGTCGCTCCTGAGCCTTTTCTTCTCCAGACTACACATCTGCATTTCCCTCAGCTGCTTATCATAGGACTTGTTTCCCAGAGCCTTCACCAGTTTTGTTGCCTTTTTCTGGACCCACTCCAGCACATCAGTGTCTTTTTTGTAGTGAGGGGCCCAGTACTGAACACAGTATTCGAGGTGCGGCCTCACCAGTGCTGAGTACAGGGGGCTGACCACTGACCTGGCCCTGCTGGCTACACTACTGATGATACAGGTCAAGATGCCATCGGTCTTCTTGGCTGCTTGGGCACACTACAGGCTCATGTTCAGCCAGCCATCAGTCAGCACCCCTAGGTCCCTTTCTGCCAGGCAGCTTTACAGCCATTCTTCCTCAAGCCTCTAGCATTGCATGCGGTTTTTGTGGCCCAGATGCAGGACCCGGCACTCTGCCTTGTCACACCTCATACCATTGGTCACAGCCCATTGGTCCAGCCTGCCCAGACCCTTCTGCAGATCCTTCCTACCCTTCAGCAGAACAACACTCCCACCCAAACTGGTGTCATCTGCAAATTTACAAAGGGTGCACCCAATCCCCCCATCCAGATCATCAATGAAGATATTGAACAACACTGGCCCTAACACCAAGCCCTAAGGGACACCACTAGTGACTTGTCGCCAACTACATGTGACACCATTTACCACCACTCTTTGGGCTTGCCCATCCAGCCACTTTCCAACTTGGTGAAGAATACACTTAACCAGGCCGTGAGCAGCCAATTTCTCCAGGAGAATGCTGTGGGAGACAATATGAAATGCTTTACTTAAGTCCAACTAGACAACATCCACAGCCTGTCCCGCATCAACCAGATGGGTCACATTACTGTAGAAGATCAGGTTGGTCAGCCAGGACCTGCCCTTCATGAAGCCATGCTGATCATCTAGTTTCATATTCCCCTGCCATAGGCAGGAACACCTTCCACTAGGCTGGGCTGCTCAAAGCCCCATCCAGCCTGGCCTTGAACACTTTCTGGGATGGGGCAACCACAGCTTCTCTGGGCAACCTATTCTAGTGCCTCACCACCCTCATAATAGAGAATTTCTTCTTTATGTCTAATCTAAATCTATCTCAGTTTAAGAGATTTCTATCTCAGTTTAAGAGATTATCTCAGTTTAAGTGGTTTCGTCACTACTTGCTCCAACAGATCCACATCCTTCTTATTTTGAGGGCCCCAGAGCTGAACACTACTGCAGCTGGGGTCTCATCAAAGTGGAGAAGACAGAGAGAATCACCTCCCTTGACCTGCTGGTCACACTCCTTTTGATGCAGCTGGGCATACAGTCAGCTTTCTGGGCTGCAAGCACACGCTGCCAGCTCACATTGAGCTTCCACTCAATGAACACCAATTCCTTCTTCTCAGGGCTGCCCCCAATCCATTCTCTGCCCTGCCTGTATTTATGCTTGGAATTGCTCTGACCCAGGTGCAGGACTTTGCACTTGGCCTTGTTGAACTTCACGATGTTTGCACAGGCCCACCTCTTCAGGTCCCGCTGAATGGCATCTCTTCCCCCCAGACTGTTGACTGCACCACGCATATTGGTGTCATCAGGAAACCTGTTGAGGGTGCATCAATTCCACTGTCCATGTTACTGACAAAGATGACAAACAGACCCATTCCCAATAGTGACCCCTGAGAAATGCCATCTGTCATTGGTCTCCATTTGGACACAGAGTTGCCAGCAGCACCTCTTTTGAGTGTGACCATCTAGCTAATTCCTTATCCACTGGGTGCTCCATCCATCAGACATGTGTCTCTCCAATTTAGAGACAAGGATGTTGTGTGGGAGAGTGTCAAATGCTTTTGCATCCAGGTAGATTATGTCAGTCACTATCCCGTTATCCACCAATGCTGCTGTGACCCTGTCATGGAAGGCCACCAAATTTGCTAGGCACAATTTGCCCTTTGTGAAACATGCTGGCTGTCACCAGTTGCCTCTTTATTGTCCATATGCCTTAACATAGTTTCCAGAAAAATCTGCTCCATGATCACGCTGAGCACAGAGATGAGACTGACTGGCCTGTAGTTACCTATGTCTCCCCTTTTTTCCCTTTTTAAAAATGGGGGTTATGTTTCCCCCTAGTCTTCCTCAGTGCCTAAGACAAAAATACAAACAGTGATTTTGATACCCGCTTTCATTTTTTAAGCTCATTATTAATCTCATACACTGAAGACAGACTACAAAAAGCTTATTATTAGTCGGAAATTGTCAGTGAATTAATACAATACTCCTGAATTTACAGTTTCCTGGAGAAAAGCCAAACAATGTCAGCAAGTGTTTTAGGATCCATACAAACTGATTGCATGAGGAACATAAAATATCCAACTGTGAGGAGCTAAAAACATACTACAATATTAAAAGTAGATTCTGAAGACGAAGGCTCACCTCTACACATAGCCAGAGCTTCAATCAGCCTATAAAAAAAACATTTCTGTTCATTAAACCTAATAAAATATTTCAGAGAGTAAACCTGATCATGACTTCTTAATAGAAACTACATTTGAAATTACTTCATATGAGAATTTCATAGGTTCCCTCCACATTAGGCTTGCAAAGCACAATGAGAAACTGTATTTAAGCAGATTTTACAGAAAGGCAACTTTTTTCTTCTTTGCTTTTTTACAATTATTCTAAACTATTTGTGGTGGTCTCCTTTGATGACAAAGAAAAACATACAAGAAAAGTGGTAATGAGTCTCTAACTTCTCTTCCCAGCTAGTAAGGGAGAACCTTACAAAGCACAATAGAGCTTACGGGTGCTGAGACAGAACATGAAGTTCCCTAGATCTCTGCCAGCTTTATGAAAGGCCAGAGCCAGTGGCTCCAGCTTCCCAGAGTCTTCCACTAACCTGGCAAGAAGGAGAAGCAACAGTGTGAAGGAGGCAGTTTTCCCAGTTAAGTGAAAAGCTTGAGAAATCCCAGAACGGTGGAGAAGGCTATGTCAAGGCAGATTTAGATGAAAGAAAGACTGGAGACCACATTGATAGGTGCACATTTATACTTACTTAATTTGCAGCTTAGAGTTTGTTTGGTACGCATTTTGTAGCCTTGTCTACTTAAGACTAAAAATTGTTCTGAAGACTATCCTTGTATTTGCCCTAGTGGAATTTTTTCAAGAAGTACTTCCAAGCCAACTCCTCCTCCCTCAGCTGAGTTAACCAAAAGCTGTGTAAGGCAAACCTTATTTAAGGCGCTCCTAAAAGCAAATTTGAAATAGCCATATTTAAGCAAATGACAAAGAGACAGGTTTGAAGGTGAGTAAAAATTTTCGTAACACAAAGTCTTCTTTAAACCTGAAAGTAAGAATTGATCTTAGAGATTACAAAAGAGGAAATAGAAAGTTATTTTTGCATGGTACCATGTAAAATTAAAGGTTTTATTTTAGAAATGCTTATACATTGACTTCAGCTTTTAAAAAAACAATTATTTTCTAACTTAACTTCAGAAAGATTTTAAAAATAGATTAATAAGAAATGCCACCAAATAAATCTTTCCTCCAGAATCAGTGACAAGCAGTTAACAGATCAGCAGCCAGAAATGTGTCATCTGCAAGCTGCGCCAATTAGATTATTTCCAGTAACATAATATCCTCTATACCCCAATCATTAGATCTTTCTTCTTTCATCTAACTTTGAACAGTATCTCAATAACACATTACAGTCACTAATCAGCATCAGCTCCACAATTCAGAGCATCTCTGTAGGAGTGGCTGAACGTTACACACTGCACACCCTCCCCTTGCCTTGCAGTCCACCTTCTGCATACACATTTGTGAACACAGTTCAGAAAACAAACCATGATAGCACTAAAGTTTTTGAAATCACAGGTAAGAGACTGCAAGAAATACTTAGATTTTCAATAGGAAGGAAGAAAAACCCTCTCCATAATACTGCTTTTCTGGTACAATAGCAACTTCTCAAACAGATAAAAATACACTTCACAGCTCTGGCTGGGTGCAACCGTGCATTCAGTAACACAGAAGTCATTTCAACAATGAAAAAAGTTTTCTGCAGTGAGTAAAGGAGAAATGGTAAAGTACTGGCATGTGCATGACTAAAACTAGAAAATTCAACCTTTTGTCAAAGACATGTTTATGCTTCAAGCAGAACACACCACTGACCTGTGCATATCTTCAAAAATGCAGTATTTATGTTAATGTCTCCTAATGCTCACCATTTTTACTTACATTAGAAAACGCATTCACGACCTTTGAAGTAATTAATGCTACAGAAAACTTACACCTTCTGTTCCAGTGTTAAATAGCAAGAGATATTTAGTTAATGATTACAGTAGTTTCAGTTGTCCCATCACATTTTAATGCAATATCCTATGATTTAATCTGGCATTGGGTGGAAGGGGTTGAGGTGGGGAATAAACACTTGTATATTTAAACCCTGAGACTTAGGCCATTGACTGACTGTCTCTGAAATGTTTGCAAAGAGTACACTGAAATAGTGTGTGACAGTACAACCTCACATAGCATACTTGAGAGAAAGTAAAGTTTTAACCCCATTATATGATGTCTGCAAAAAGAAGTGACAGGCATAACAGCTAGAATCATCATTAGATAAGGATTTCACTGATAAAAGAATCAAATTGGATGTAATGAAATTAAGCAGTAAAACGAAAAAAAAAAAAAAAACAACAACAAAACAACAACCAACCGCTGGCTGACTGTAGGTCCTACTCTTTATATACCCATCACCATGATGACAGAAAATCATGAGGGACCTGAGAGACCCTCTTAAATGTTTCTTCTACTGCTTATATTTAATATCTTAAAGCTAAAATATAAAGCATCACAAAACATACTTCAAACATATTGTTGCATTAAATACCTGAGAGTGAAACTGTTTCATCACCCAAATGATCACATTGTGAACCACCAAATGACAGGAGTTCATTGGAGCGATGGAGGGACATTCACTGGACACAAGAACAGAAGAGGTTTCTTGGAGCACTGCTCTGTCAGTTCCCTCACTTCTTCCATAGGTCTGCCAGCCTCCCACCTCTGACAGAAAAGGACTCCCACATCAAACCTTTAAAGTTTAGGGGTTTACTGGTTCCAAGATTTTGCTATGAGAATAGGAAATTGTTACAGCCTGAGTGAAGTCTGAGACATATTACTTCCCTTCAAAGCAGAAGAAAATAAAGACTATAGGTGAAGTAGCTGGACAACTTGCCTGATAATGGAGTAGTCAGAATGCCAGGATAAAGAAAGCAAAATGCTCTTCTGCTTCTTCCAGGCCTCTGGCTAACTGAACATGCTCTCCCAAGACAGTAAGTGGCTCTCAGCAGCAAGATGGGTATCAACTTCAAATACAGGCAGCTTTTCCAGTGCTAAAAAATTACTTTCAGAATCTATCACACTCAAAAGTATGTGCTCAGCAGCCTTTGCTGAGCCAAAAAAATCACTACAGATATATGGGTCCTCATTTATGGAAGGAAGAGAGAACTCCAAATACGAACAAAGAAAAGACTACATGCCAGCTCCAAGGAGTGGCTAAAAGAAGTGCTCCTGGAGTTTTCCACACTATTAATAATCTGGTTTCGAAACAGCAAGGCTTAATTCTTATGTTGTTCTGTTTCATGAACAAAACTATTCTAACACTTTGTGGTTTACTACAGCAATGCACTAACATTCTAGGTAACTACTAAAAGCAAAATCCTGTAACCAGTTGCTATGCTGTAGTCATTAGAACAAGCTGTACCTCAGAAGGACATGAAGTTGCCTGAAATTTCAGAAGTGAAAAATATTTGGCAGCTTAAGGCAAACCCCAAATTAATGATATTAGACAACTTTTAGAGTGTCAAGAAAAACCTGTCAAATGTGGAAATGTATTCTAATTTTGATACTGTGCTAAATTTACAGTTTTAAAAGACATCTGACCAGGCATAACTGCTAGCTTCGAGATGAAAAGCAGAAAATCATGCACGTGGAAGGGAAAGAGAGTTAAAGCAAGTCTAAGTCTTTTTGTTGCCTTTTTTTTTTAAAGACTTGAAATCTTTGTTAAATAATTTTTCTTTATGTGAGTGTTTCATTTCTCTGCTTTAGTTAAGCTGTTTTAGAGACAATCTGTAGAGGTTGATTTGTTTATAGCTTTCTTGAAGGACAGATTAAACTACTGTTTTCAATAAAAGAAAATAAAACTATATCATTACAGGTTGGTAACACTTTTAATAGGAAAATGTATTCATGAACTTGAATCTATAATACTGTCATCTTCATAGTCCTCAGAAAAATTTAGTATCTACAGATTGAAAGTTAAAAGGCACTGGCAGATACACTCTGCATGGTATTTGATACATCAAAGTTCTGACTAATACACAGCTGTAGGGATTAAGCTGAAAAGCACTGAAACTTGTTTAAGAGATAAGAGTGGACTCAGCATACAAAAATAACTCAGCATAGATTGCATAAAAAAACATAATCAGGAGCTAAGCAAAGAAGACTGTACAGCTGAGAGGAAAATAATGGGTCCTTCTGCAACTCCTTCAGCTTGAGTCTCTAAGACATTTTACTATAGAGTTTTCACTTACATGATCACCTTATACTTTTACACCTGACTTCCATCTCATTCAGTGTACAAGACAAGCAATGCTTTCTCACTAGGCAGGTAGTCAGATCTAATTTGCACTGGTATCACTGAGTGATCACTCAACACAAAAATTTCTTACATTCCTTCTTTGTATCTATGTACTTAAACATTGACAGAACATCATTCTGACAACAGGAAGACTTGGCTCCTCTTGATAGAGAAAAACCAGATTAAAAACCCAACCAACCAACCAGCACCCAAAAAACAACCAGAAAAAAAAAACCCCAAACACCACAAAATCCCAACAAAAAACCAAAAAACACCCACCCCCTCATCCCCCAGTAAACCATCAAAACCAACCAAAAAACCAAAGTGTTCAATAATTTGGAAGTTAATTCGAAGTACTTAAATCCAAGTTTTTTAAAGCATGTATCATTTCAACATTCATGTATATGTGCACAGGAGAATTTCAACAGCTTCGATGAACACCAAGTGCTTCTACTGAAGTGACCTGAGCAGCAGCTACACAGCCACAGCAACCTTGGTTCACTGACCACTGAATGAGAGCAGAAGTGATGGAAAGTACACAGCTATAATTAAAGACCATCATGACCACTACTGTTCCACGTATGGAATAGCCATGCTTCACATCTTACGTATGCTCTTCTTCAGTTGGTGACTGGGCTGATCTCTTGGATCTTGGCTGCTCTGCCTAACAACTCCAAAACCTCAGCACTCAGATCGGATCCAACTTGCACCTTTCTTGTCTTCTCAACATTGTGATGCTGGCAAATTTATTTTGGCTCCCCTGAGTTTCCAATCAGAGACCTGAAATAACCTCAACAACTTCAAAAGATACTATTAGTTAAATTCTCAAGAGAGATGTGAATGAAAGCAAAAGTTTGAAAGATGAAGCTTTACCTGCACAGGATTCTGTAGTACATTAGAAGGCTCTGCAAACACGTGCCTTGTGCATCCAAGCTCAGCCAATACCAGACCTGTCAAGCAGCTGCAGCCTGGCCCTCAATAGTTTCATTAGGGCCTTCTCTTCCCTATTGGTGCATTTGCAGATTTCCTCTTTACAGCTTCTTGCATTTTAACCCACAGAATTCAGACAGGTTAACATGATACCAGAGTAATGCGAGAGGCACACAGAATTTAATATCGATTTAAAATACACTATGTCAAGTGTTTTCTCAAGTGTCATTGGGTTCAATAAAGGTTAAGGTTTTCCAGATAGTTTTTCTATCATTTTTTAAAACCTTTATTATTATTCTTCCTTTTAGATTATGTCCTTAATCAAACCCTACAGAACACTGTATTCAGAGCTTACGACAAAACATTTGCTTAAATTTCTCTTCATCAAATTCTGCAAAGTAATTCCACACCAAAAAGGAATTTTTAATAGACACATACACACTAAGGTGGAAATGTAGCACGAAATTCCAGCATAAATACTGAAGTTTTTGCAAAGCAATAAGCAGCCCCCCAAAAGAAAAAAAAAACCCTTGCTTTTACAAGGTTACTCAGGTGCTGCATATATTTAATACATATTTTGAACTATCAGTCAGATGTTGGTTTTAAGATTAAAACTCAGTCTGGAACTGCTGTTATGAGGAAAAGCAGATGTTTAAGAATTGAAAGGGAAAGAACAGATGAGGGCAGTGTAGATTTTTGTCAATTAATACTTTTGAAGATAAGGAAATATTGACAGCTATTTTTAGCCACTGCTTCCTGCTGTTTTCCAGATTTGAAATATTTAAATCAAAGTACCACTTGCAGGGTAAAACTGCAACTATGACAACTTTCACAAGCTGAAGCTGTTCCAAGGGGAAAAAAAGAAAGCTGAAACAGAATCCTAACTTCTTCCCTACGTGATCTATGCCACAGCAGTTTCTGTTAGACAGGAAGTATCTCAGAGAAACATGTTTTTAGTACTGTAAGGTAAAATTAAACACTGAAAAACAGGGAAAGAGTATTGATTTCTACAGGTTAATGAGGAGCAAGCAAAAGGGAAGAAATAAGCAGTGTTAAAAAAGCAAGCAAAATTTCCAAGCAGAACAGACCAAGTTGACTAGCAACCAAGTAAAAATGCTCTATACTTTGTTTCAGGAAGTACACTAAAACGTACAGTTTCAGTTTTATAGGTGTACCTAAATTAAACCAGCCTGAAAATAATATGTAGAAAAATCAAATAATTGATTTCCTCAAGACTGTTTGTTACTCCAGTTGTCACATCCAATTCCAGCTCATACGCCATGCCAGGAAATCCTATGCTATTACCATCAAGGCAAGCTTGATTCTGTTTCTCCCAGATTCACTGAAACCAGAAAAACAGAATATACATTTTTTTACAGTCCTAAGAAAGAGGCAGAGAAATCCAGAAGAGGAACAAATCTTATGCAACAAAGGTAAAAAATAAAGTTTCACCGAAGTATCTTCTATGTAATGGCACATGTTACTGTTTTGTCTTGGTTTGCTTTGGGGTTTTTTTTGCTGTGTCACAAGAGGATGGTTTTATTTACTGAAATCAGGAATTTAAAGAGTCATAATTATATAAAAAAATACATACACACATACCTGTGAATCTTCATGTTTAAGGGGATAAAACTAAAAATCAGTGCACTGAAAAGCTAAACTGGTTTTATGCATAGTGAAACCTGCATAAAAGCACGTGTAATTCCCAGAAAGGTACACAGAAACAACCACATCAAATGCCTTTCAAGTACTGCTATGTGCTGTTGGTAAAAAGCAAAACTACATTAATGATCTTTCTAAAAGGTAAGTTGAACATGGAAGTCAACTTTCATACACCCACATTAACATAGAAAATGAAAATCTTTCCAAGCATCCACATACTCAGTGCTTAATTTCTTGAGAATGCTTTCAGTGCATCTCATAATAGATGCTTCACCTTTACAGAGCTGTAACTCAAAACAGATACAAAAATAACTGCATATTTTAAAACACTAAACAAAACAACTGTGAAGTGCATGACAGTTCAGGTAGAAAGATGGGTTGTTATCTGTTATAAACAAAGTGGCATTTCAGGTAATTTACTACTATACAAGATAGCTGTTATTATTGTTGGTTTGCTGCTATAAAATCCTCCTTACAAGCAAAACCCAACAATTTAGAAAAAGCAGAGTGAAATGCAGAGAAAAAAAATCCAGAAGATCTAAATAGAGGCAATATCTTTACACACAAATGATGAAACCTCATAGAGTGACATATAGCATACTAGATAATCCAGGAGACATCGCATAGAGCAGGCATACGTAAATCCTTTTAGCTTGATATTTAATGTACACAGATACTCTGTTTCAGGAATTTACTAGAGCTACGAACTGCTGAATTTGGATAGTTTGCTGTTCTCTAGCCCTGGTGCTACCTGCCAGAACTAGCACATGGACCTTTAGGTCTGCATGCAGGGATGGGAATTATGCAGCAGGTTCTCAACAAGGATTCTCTGCACTCTATGACAGAGGGGGATGCAGTTGTTCTGAGAAGCTTTCAAGTTCTTTCTGGTGAAAGACTGGTAGCTCAGAATAGTCTTGAAAAATATTGTTTTGATATGTGGGTAAAGAGCTGCTGGGCATACTGGAGCCCTCAGACAGAGGAAAGCGCACATCAGAATGCACCATGCAGGACAGCCTCCACCACACAAGGAATCTCTGGAGCCTGGAAGTAGGAAGTATGAACCTGAATACAGAGGCAGACCGGGTCCTGTTCCCACTCTTCATTCAGGGCCAACCTCAAAAAATATACAGAGAACCAGGGCAGGATATTCACTAGCTAGATCCTTAGTCTGACTCAGTGCAGACAGCCCTTACTATCAGATGACTGAGTTGCAGAAAAAGAGGCAACCGTTTTGCTGAGTAATTTTTATTTAAGGAGACACTAAAAATCCCAGTCCTAAACCAGACTTTACTGGTTTGGCTTTGGCTGAATTACACTCTCCCACCACTATGGGTGCAAGAACAAAGGGACAGCTGAGGTCAAGAGGCAGAAGAGAGGCTTTAATTATCTTGTCATCATGGTTGAGGGATAGTTCCTTCTTCTAACAGACCAGCAGGGAAGGCATTTGTTGTTATTCCAAGACAACTGCTTAAAATTATGCAGGATGGAATGAAATTTAAAGATTGCTCAATGCTTGAGTTGCTATTAGAATACTGCATTTTCACGTGCTTGTAAACTTAACATCAGCCATCTTTGTTAAGAATTTTGACATATAATCTAATTTGAGGCAAGTACTCAAGAGGTGCTCATCTGATATAAACTAGCTCCAATCATTTCAAGAAACTTGGGTACAGGAAAAAAACTAAAACCTGAGCAAAATGCATGTGCAAGCACACACAGAAACCTCACCTTTGAGCTCAGTGGCACCTCTACGTTCAGTAGAAGGAACTTGAGATGTTTAAAAAGGCGCAATTTATAGGGTCGGAGTTCGTCTTTTACTGGTTTTGTCCCTCAGAGTTGGCCTAAAATACATCTTCAAAGCACTACGGGAATACTGAATTTGCACATACTAATGACATAAAAAAGGCTGAGATCCACACCACCACATAGCAAGTCTCAGTAGGTTTTTTCAACTTTATCAGCTAAGATTTCTAAAAGCAAAAGCTACTCTAGGGAAGGTTACAGCACCCAGACAGTTTTATGTAGTACAAAAACATAGCCCCAACAACTGAGAATCTTTTGTGCATTGGCATTATCTGGAAGAGTACTGCCACAGTGACACCAGAAATAGCTTTAGAACTTAACCAAGAAGAGGTTTTATGACACATCTTTAAAAAACAAGACTTCAAGGATAAAGTTAGTCTTTCTGAAAACAGATTATCCCCACAGTTTTAGCTCTTTGGTTAGGTAAGCACTGAAAATACAATCCAGAAGTCAGAAAGTTTCTCCTGTACTTTCAATTACTCTGTGCTGACACTTAGGCAACATAGAAAGGAACATGTGACTAGAATGCAAAGGCCATGAATGAAGTGAGGAAAAGGAAAAAAGTATATTGTAACAGCTCTGGTGAGCAGGAAGCTGCAGGAAGCTGGCAAGGGAGGATTTGAGCCTACTTGACAAGGCCAGTGGGACCTGGAGGAAGAGTCAGTGGAAAGCCAAATCATTTGGGCAAAGAGGATGGAAGACAGAAGAAGCAATTGACTAAAAGTCAGTATGAAAAATGGTAAATGAAGGACTAACAAGCAGTTGGCTGAGGAGTGAGAATGGCGACACTGAGAAGGTGGGAAAATTCTGGGAACAGAAGGAAAGGCAAAAGCAGCACAACAGCTGGGAAACTAGTAGTGAAAGTAAAGGAACATGGAATCACTATCACTGGTGCTCAAGGGCAGCAGGAAGAAGACAGATTCATGTAGTCCTCTTCCAGTTCTGAGAGCCACAGGTGAGGTAGGGCATGATGAAAGGGAACAAATTAAAAAGGGGAACAAATACTAAAAAAGAAAAAAAAAAAAAAAAAAAAAAGAAAAGAAAATTGAGAGAGAAGTGCAAGGAAGAAAATACAAAATGGTAATCAGAAAAGGGGAGAAGGGAACTGGGTAAGCTTCCATGAAAATACCAGCACAGATTGAACAAAGTATGATTGATACAGGAGCTCTGAATAATGCAGCTGGTATCATGAACAAGACTAAGATAAGCACCCAAAGGTGGAGCAGGGGTAGGGAAGATGAAAGCAAGATAGAAAGGAGAAATTTTCATGCTCAGAGCTTCATGAAAAGAAGTAGAATCATTTATGCCTTCTAGAAAGCCCTGTTCAAAGCTTCTACTGTAATTTGTAACTCCTCAGTGTTACTTTCTTCTCTCCCTCAGCAAACACTCTACAGCTGGCTAGCAAAACAGGACTCCTCCTGCTCCATGGTGGACAATGTAACCAGTAGCAATAGCCCAAGTGCTATAATTTCTCACAGGAATCAAGGGTTTGCAACCTGCTGATGAACTGCAAATAGGGTGACAGCATGAAACTGAAAGTGTAAAGGTACCAGTTGAGGCTCTTAAACTCCACTTCTCCCATAAATAATTAAACCATTATTTATGTGTCCCTTCCCACCAAAACTGCTGTTTTCTCATAGCTGATATGACTGCATGCCAAAAGCCAAGCAGGCTACTCAAATTTATTAGACCTCATTAATTAAGCTACTTTCTCCATTTTTCAGATATCCAACTTAGTTTGCTTCTAAAGGAAACAGCCACTAAGTAATCAGCTGCAGCTATAGCCAGTGGGAGTTATTCTTGGTATTTCACAGTATTTCTGTGCTTAAGCCACAAGATAAGCAGGTTTAAGTATTGAAGTATTTAAGAATGCAAAAAATCACCCCAAATTTATGGAAAACTTTCCCTCTACAATCCCACCTCAAAGAAGCACTTGGAAAGAGACAACAATTGTGAAGTCTTTCAAACACCTATTTAGAAATAATTTTTATTTCAGAATAGCATTGAACATTATACCATTAGACACAAGGCAACACATGGAACAGTAAGGTAGAAAACCACCGTGACTAGCTTCCTATTAAATATATACCACACACCTGCATCGAAACAAGTTCTGTGGAAAAAATGCCAGTGATGAGGAAATTAGCTGCAATTATCCACACACACATATACTACATATTCACTGAAGAATGCATGCATCTATGGTTGGAGGAGAAAGACGGAACAGAGGACAGAACAGTGACATACAGATTAGCTGTGTAGTTTGCCATTTTTAACCTCTGAATGCTCACTTAAAGCCAGAACACTATTTAAGACGTAAGAGCATGTAGATCAAGGAGGACAGGAAATTGGAGGGATCTTGCTTCAAGCATTCTTTTTTCTTTTTTAATAGAACATGGCTCTCAAGTCCCAGAATAATATCTTCATGTTCCCCATTTGCTGCAGTGCTTCTTTCAAAGCAAATTATATTTGACAAGATTTGGATATCAACAATTAATTAAACCCAAAGTGATAAATTATGTTCACAACCCACTTAAAACATTAAAAGCTTTTGCTACAGAAGTTTAGTAAGTAAAATTACCAGGAAAAGCCTACTGATTTTTGAAAGCAATCCTTTTCTGCTCAGATGCAAGTGTTTTATTTCTTGGTTAAAATATCCAAAGATCTGCCAAAGGCTGAGAAGAAACTAATGCTACACAGGAGGTAATAGGTCATCTCCTCTACCTCTACACCGTGAATAAAGAATGGGTAATAGTGACTCATCTTACCTGCATATCAAAGGCATGACTAAAGATGAATCTCCCTGCAAAATGAAGTAGCCCGCTGTTCAAAATAAACTTCAATACCTGTCAATCATTTCTAGAGAGTAAATATAAATTAACAGAATTGCTGACACGTTCTATCCTTTGCTACATGCATCCTCTTGAGCTTCTTGGGAAAGCTTGGTCTTAAAGGTTTAAATTAGGATAAAAAAGAAACCCAAAAACATGCTGGATTGGAATCCCACATGCAGTGCATATTTAGAGTGCAGGTGCTTCATCTGAAACAAAAACTTTTATTCCTGCAGTTGAAGACCAAACAAAGAATATATTTTAAAACAAGTCTTCTCATGTAAGAGGCAACAGAAGAGGGAATGCTGAGAATGGTATGCCTCATAGTGTTCTTGAAAAAGAGAATTTACAGCAATTAGATGGCCTCTCTGGAGCCTGCTGCACTCTGGTTCAGTTGAAGAGTTGCTAAAAACCCACTGTTCCCATTTTTAATGTTATGTGTAGACTCAAGGGAAAAATCTGATTTGACAGTGAATTAATCTGTTCTTTTGGTTCTTAGAAGAGAAGTAATTCTGCGGCAGCAGCAACCATGTAAAGCAACTATATTGCAGGATTTTTCTTTCTTCTAACATTACACTTGCCTCCTAGATTGTAATTTTTCCTTTGATTGTTCTTTCTCTTTCAACACTGTTTTTTGTATCATACTTACTTTAGATTATGCTGGCTATAGTCTTGATGGAATGTTGTTGATATTTTCCTTTTATGTCAGTTGGTAAATATGATAGTCTGATATATTATGAACTATAAAAACTTTTTTAGTGTGCCACTATCACAATTCTGGTATAGTTTCATGTGTATTATAGTATCCATATCCTTGGAAATAGAGACTAATCACAACTACAGTGATCAAAACCATGTTATTTATCATGTTAAGAGTTTAGTTTCCCTGATAAATAAGACAATTACCTGTTCTCTTGGTACATATATTCAGAATCACAGATCAGTTACTTGTCCTTCATACAGGACAAATACTTTGCTTCATTACTAGAGTTTTTAAATACACTGAAATTCATTTGTCCTTTTTGCCTTTCTAGCATGAAATCTCTCTGTAACTCTATGTCAGCCTTGTTTCTATGATCCTGAATAATCTTACATTGGTAAAGTTACTCTTTTCTATCCATTACCTTTTACAGATAATTCAATATTAGCAGCGTATCCAACAGCACAGATTCCAGAAGGGAGACTCACACAAGTGCAAATAACTAACATTTATCACCGCTCCCCTATTTCTGGTGCCCTCCATTTTAAATGAATCCAAAGACCTTCCTTATGTTATTGAATACTAGGATTTAAGAACCTTTAACAAGGGTTTTGGTTAACCATGTCAACTGCATCCCCCTAGTCCACCTGCTCTGTGACTCGCATGCACAAAGTAGGAGTGTGCCATCAAGCCTGCTGGTGGGGAGCTCTCTAGACTCACCTTGGAGCTATACTCAACTGTCCTACAGTGAAGCAGCCCTGGGCAATATATGTCACAGATAGTTCAGCCATTTCATTTTCATGTCATTGATGAGGAAGATGACATGTGACCTGAGGGGTTGTGGTTCATTCTGCTCACTCCCTCCACATCCAAACTCTTAACAGCTTGTTTTAAGGCAGTTTCCTTTTGCAAGGGAGCAGAGCTGGACTGAAATGTACTTGTCCAATCTCCTATATTGTGAGCATAATTACCCAAATGTATTGCTTTTTTGTTCTGTGACCTTATTTTCTTCAAGTGCCACTTCTATAAATTAATCTGTTTCTAGTGTTACTGCAAGGTTCTTGTTTCCAATGCCTGAAAACCAGGCTTTAATAGTTTTCAGGCACCTTGTAAATTGTTCCCAAACCTCTTGTTTTGGCCTCCTCTTTGGTGTTTTTAGATTAAGCCTACCGGAACCTAACATACACTTTCTATTCCCTATGCTGGGCACCATTTCAACTTTATGAGAGAAGGTTATCTTCCGCTTTCTGTAGTTCCATTTATTGCACCATTTAATCATACAAAATCCCTTGATCTTTCAAAAAAGTCAACCACTTGCAGGTTACGTAGCAATTTCAAGGCTTCAGGAAAAAAAAAATCACACCACTTGCAGCTGCCAGTTTTCATTTCCTTTTAGGGTTAAGGAATATTCTTACAGACATACCAGTTGGAGGGGCTTCAATACAACCACAAAGGACTTGTTCTGGACATTTGCAAAAGCCCGGCAGGAGTGAAGTACAGTCTGATTGCTGTTAGAACAATTCCTCAATGGCAGCATTTCCAGGATCTTAACTTGGATCCAGCACATAGTTCAGGACAAGTGAAAAACAGTTTTCCTTGCAACCTCCCCAAGAATCTGGTCCATGACATTTTTGCTGTTTCATGAAAGTACCAAATTGTGCAATGGAATACCCACAACTGTTTGCACAAACTTATCAGCCTCTCTAAATTTTTAAAGAGGACCAAGAGTGTCTGTGGTCTTTCTGGAATCTGACAGTATTACACTAATTTAAAAGGCAGCTCTGTATACCTCAAATTATATTTCCTATGAATAAAGTCACTGTGGGCAAAGATTTTATTGTGACCTTGGGGGGACAACGAAGTTCAAGTGTAGACAATATTATTGTGTGCATGTGCATATATTTACATATTAATGCCAGAGCATGACAGCAGTCTGAACTGAAAACTCTATCACCCCTCTTCAGCAATAACAGCTTCTATTTCGCACTTCTGCAGCTCACTTGTGTGATGTATTCTCTACTGTAAGTACCTAAGTAATTCATAATAACTTTCTCGTACTGTAAACCGTTCTGTAAGTTTTTTCAGTTTGTGAGAACTCAGCCATGCTTATAACTGAATTAAACACTCCTGAGAACAAGCTATTTAGGGTTAAGTCTGGGCATTAATAAAGTTGTTCCTTTACTCAATAAAAGCACAGAGAAAGTATGAATAAGATGACTCAGATGTCTTAACACTACATTTTTATTTTAAAATTATGTCTCCTATTGAGATATGCAACTAGAATTAGTTTTCATACTAGAAATACCTAATGGAAGGTCCATCTGCATGCAATGTTATTCAGGTCAGTACTGAATGATGGAAAGCCACAAGGGTTGAAATAGAAATTTTGGAAGTAATAAGCTCCTTATACTAAAAACACTTCGATTATCATATACGTAACTAAGTGATTTCAAGATCAATACACTGCAAACAGGTTTAAACTGAACACTGCAAGTGTCAGGCTGCACTGTCACAAGAAATGTAAGTCAAGTCATCTAGCAGAGATGATACACAATCTGTACACTTGAAAAAAAAATTCGTTAGGGACAGCTGCATAGCACAAAAACTCTTACCAGTAGCCATAGTCATAAAACAAGAATTGTTTTTCTGCATCTCAGTAGTGTTCAGTGAGATTAAGCCGTAGCTAAAATAGCCTGCCATCTTCCTTAAAAACAGTTGAAAGAGTAAGTGAAAAAAATTATTTTCTGTAATTTTTATGGAACGTCATTTTCAGACTTTGTTCTTCATATGCATTTACTAGTTTTTCTTTGGTTTCTTCAAGTCATGAGGTAAAAATTGAAGGGATTATCTGCATTCAAATACAAAACAAAGAAACTCCCACCCAAATCAAAGCAATATTGAAGCAAATCAACACTAAAATTAACAATATTCACAGACAAATCTTGAAGTTTGTTATACACCAAAGGTAGCAGATATACAAATATTTCATATCCATTTTGATAGAGTATCTTGAAGCTGAAGAAACTTTGAATTTCATGTTTTCAAGTATCTGAATAATTCAGGCTTGAATACTGTACTGAACTGTCAGACAGGTAAATATTTTCAGTAGCTGTATGAATGTATAAACATCAAGAACTATAATGTATTCATTAAAATCCATAATCCTTATCAGAACTACTATTCATCAAACCCATATTAGCAGCAGGAAATGTTTATTATACAGAAAACCCTAATATGATTTCCAAATGAAGAAAATATTTTCTTGATTAACTAGTAAACAAGTTAGAAGAACATTATTAGATTTTTCAAGTTGCCTTGATATTACCAAGTTGCTGCTTTTTTCCTTCCACTTCTGAAGTGCATATTTTAATTTAGGGCATTCCTAATTCTCATATTGATTATAAGAAAATTCCATTAGACTTACTGCAAAGTCACTAAATCAGGAAGCTAATTCTGCTTGATGATAAACACTGGTAATTATATCATTTCAGTGGAAATTATAGATGCTTTCTAGTCATGGAAATTACAGAGAATCTTTAGAGACAAAAAAATTAAGTTAAAACAACATGTGAAAACTGACCAAAGTTCCCCCTTTCTATTTTATGCCTTTATTTGCTTTTGAAGGATCTTGCTAATGTATCTTTTTCAATCAGGATAAAGATTTCTTTCTTCTTCTTCTTCTTCAGTTTAGACTAATGTTTTAACTTTACTATTATTAAGCATCAGGTAGGGGAGCAGGAATAGGAAGGACAAGAGACCTGTGATGGAGAAAAACTTCAGCAGCTAGTTAGTAGGGGTAAAGTTGTTGCGGAGCACAGACCAATGGGTGTGCCATTCAGACACAGAAAAGCAATATTACAACAAAAAGACAGCAGAGAACATTTGGCCAGATCAAAGGTCTTGCTACAAGTCCTCTACAAAACCATCTTGTAGTCTTTCTCCATAAGTAATTATAAGATCCCAGCTCTGAGGTTTTGAACGTAGGACATGAGACATTAGATATGGTACTAAAAATACGTGAAACTATTACACACACCCTCTCAAAAACCAAACCACAAAACCCTCTCAAAAATTTACAAGACTATACCTGATTCATGCATGCAAGAGAGTTAGTTAGAGCTCACAGTTCAAGACTAAAAGCCTGTTCTTAATTTCTGATGGGCTTAAGGACAGAATTAGAGCCATTAAAAAATAGACAAGAATATGAACTTCAATTTAGCTTAAAAGGGGTAAACATTACAGGAATCTTACGTTAACTTCACTGTCTTTCAGAGATTAAATAACCAGTAGACAGTAGAAACAGCCAAAATATTAGATTTTCTGTTGATAAAATGCTAGAACTCTTCCTTTTACTAGTAGGCAATCAATACATATTTTACCTTCTAATCAGTCAATCTGAGTAAATTTGTATGATCATACTCTATTACCTTGCTTTTTTAATATAAAATATCCCAGTTTGCACTGAACTGTTGCTCATGCAGAGAGTCTTATTCACAGAAGTTTCAAAACCTCCTTGAAACTTACATTTCCAAGTTCAGAGTAACAGTTCAGTTCTTTTTAATGTAGTTAAAAAAATCCTGAACAATTTTAACTGTTATCCATTCTTCCTCTCAACTTACACTTAACTGTCATTTAAGAGTCATATAATTGCATAGTCATCTCATCATAAAACTCATGCGATATGCCTCAGCTGTATTGTACTGTTCTTTACTATACACTGTAGTGCATGTTTTGATACCAATATCTAAATACTTAAATAGAGAGACACATTTAGTAAGGCTTCTTTGCCTACTGCCATGACCACCTAGGCTCCTTGATAATGGTTTCTTGAATACTCCTGTTCCTATCCAAACACCTGGAAGCCACCAATATGCCACAGCTGTGCAAAATTCCTTTTCAATTTTAATCTGAGAGCAAGAATGAAACAAACACATTGGGGTTTAAATCAAAATTGTCAGTTATCAGGATTTGCTCTCGATTAATTAGAAGGAGAATGAATGCTCTTTTTTTCAGGGGTCAGGGCTTTTCACTTTCAACTTGCATGGAAGAAATACAGAGATCTGTTGCAGTATCAAAAGTTGTATCTGGGCATTTTATAAAACCATTTTATGAAGATTTGAAAACAAAGTAGTAATAGAAAATT
>JAOEHX010001387.1:22836-48285 GCA_025448015.1 Bolborhynchus lineola
AGTTTCATAAAGGGCACAGGAAGGAGGGGAAAGGGTAGGAAATAAAACAAGAAATGTTTTTAAAAAAAAGCATTCGGCTAAGTGGACCACAAGAACATCTTGACACGATGGTGGCATTTGCATCTTCCTAAGTGAGTAACAGGATTTTTGATGTGCTAGCATTCTTTACCTATGAACTATGGCAAGTCCCTTCTTCCACCTGACCTTTCTGATTTATTTTGAACTGCCTTATTTAACTTTCCATAGCTGCTGCACAAACGTGTGTGGAGGAAGCATGTAGGTCACAGAAACATACTGAAGTAATTGAAGTACTTTTAAGTACTAACATTCTTTACTTGTCTTTAGTAATTAAAACATAGGACAATACTTAATTAGAATGAAATCTGTTCATGTTCATATTACACACAGATATCAACAATTAAAATATGAGCACTATGCACATACAAAATTCTCTCCTAAATGGGTTTTTTGGTATCTGTAAGACAAACCAAGAAAGAATTAATTTAAAAAAAACCAAACAGCATACACAAAGTTTTTTAAAGCAAACAGTCTCTACAGAGCTGGACATGCAGAATCCCAAACTGCAGTATTTATGAAGTTTTATAGGAATTCAGAGAAAGCATATAGACATCACCTTCCAAGTTACAACATCACAATTACTACTCATGGCTTTAGAATGCCTGCAAACCACATCCACAAGGCGCATTTACATTAGGTATTGGCCTCAACAGCTTACCTCTTGAAGCTGTATTATACAAATAATGCCATGTGCATTTCCAGGAGGCTGAACTCGTAAAAGAAAAAAAGAAGGGTTTCTTTACTTTCAATATTACAGCTCAGTTTGAATGCTTTTCCAACCTATTATAGGTTACTTAAATACCTCTGATAAGCAACATCTGCTTAATGAATTGCCTTACTTAATAAATACCACCAGTGCCTAAGTTTGTAATTTCCTGATTCTTAAGCATTTCACACTGCTCACATACTCCAAACTGTAAAACAGTTGCATCACTGAATTTCTCAAAGTAATAAGCAGCATAAAAGATCTAAACTACTAATTTCAAGTAATGGGTATCTTTTAAAGTAATGTTAGCTTTAAAGTAAAGCATTTACTTCTAACCCACATAGTAGTTTCAGAAAGAAAGCCAACAGGTCTTAAAGAAAAATAAGAAAAATTATAGTAATTTGCTAAGCATGCAATTGAAAGGGCCAACATGAGAAAGACACCTTCTGAAGGGTGACATCAGCCCCAGAAAGCAGCACCCTGGTGCAGATACAAGCACAGACAACGGTCCAGTTTGCTGTATCTCTGCATAGATTGAGGAACAACTGGCATAAATAGTACCATACAATTCTCTAAGCAGGTCAAGATAGTACAATTATGCACAATTACTCTTTGAAATAGCTTGAAGCTTCCTGAAGAAGCAAAATTGCGTTCTTTTCAAACACCTTAAATCAATGAACACAACAATAGCACCCAAACTACATTAAAAAACTACAAACAAGCAAACTGAAAGTAAGCTACAAAATGCTTAAGCTAGTTACATACAACCGAGCTGCTGACTAACAAATTCTCCAAAGCCACACAAGTACCAGAACTTCAACTTCAGTGTCAGATCAGCATGTGATCAGCAGCTCTGGAGCTGACTGGAAGAGGTAATTTATCTGTACCCCAGTTTGTAGCCTGTAGTTTACTACTGACTTCTCGCAAAGATAAATGGAAAGATAGTGACTGAAGGTTAAAAATACTGTTTACACAAAAAATCCCTCTACCTGAGATGTGCTGTAGGACATATTCCTGCAATGGTTTCCAGGGATGCAGCTGTCATCCTTGCAGAGATGGCTCAGTAGTAAAAATTTTAAATTTGTCCCCTAACAAGCATAATCCACGCAGATGGATCAAAGTCCAAAAAAGCAGAACTACAAGGCTTGTCTGTGGGCCTGTGAGTTGGAGGTGGGGGACTGAGAGGAGGGGAGCACAACAGATGCTATTTTAACATAAATCTAGAGAATACTATGTTGAACCAGGAAAAAAAAAACAAACCAAAAAAACAAAATAACAACCAGAAGACCTAAACATCAGTAAAAAGAACAGTCTTCCCTTAAAATGAATGAAATAGAGAACCAGTGTCAGACTTAGAAGTTCTTAGGTTGCAAGGGACATTGCTTGGTGTTTATTCTAGTTCCAGTTACTCTTCCCAAGCCCTGTCTAAGGGGTTACTGCCTGGATCAAGTTTTTTGCTGTCAATTAACACTTGTAAGAATATGGATTATGAGCTGTAAAGACTTTTATCTATAGAGTAAAATTAAAACAAACTAGGATTTTGTCACAGATACAAAGATTTCAAATACTAGATACCACAACAATCTGGGGGAAGGCAGGGGGAAGGGACAATGACACAGGGACAAGCAGTTCCAAGTAAATGTTTGATTCTTGTCACAGAAGCTATTATCTGAAAATTAAGATTCTCATCATGTAAAGTTAAGACTGGCAACACACTACATCCCAAAATGTTATTCCTTCACACAATTTATGCCTCATCAACTTTCCTATCTCAGGGACTACAGAGAACAAGAACTAAACTCTGTACAACTACAGGAGAAACTCCAGTTCACAATCACCAACAGCTTAGCTTTGCACTGAATGCAAATGCCATCAGCTTCTTAAAACACCTACTTACTGCTGAAGCTTAGACAGCAGATATGTAGGGCATCCTAAAATGACAAACTTTCCAAGTGTTATTTATTTACACAAGCTTAGGCATGTCTTAGGAAAAAGAAAGGGGGGGGGGGGGATTAAAAAAGAGCAGCAAAAAACTTTGTTTTATGGGCAAGTCTATGCACATGTGGTTAAATACATGATTCCATTTATGTATTTATTATGATTCCACTGCAACCTGCATCAGTACAAATAGCAAACTGTAGTTTCTGTATCTCCTAACAGTCCCCACAAGAAACATGCTTTCAATAGTCTTCCTCCTCAAAGACTGGTGGCAAGGAGGAGACTTCAAAAACTGGATTCTACCTGTTCAAACACTGCTGAAAGCCTCCCTGTATATTTCTTCTACACAATGCCAGGTAAGACAGTACTTATGAAACTTATGTCTAGAAATCATGAGTATTAACAGTCAGCTTTTTATAAGAGCAAGTAGTGAAAGGAAAAGGGGAAATGGTTTTAGACTGAAAGAGTGTAGATTTAGATTAGACATTAGATGAAGTTTTTAACTGTGAGGGTGGTAAGGCACTGGAACAGGCTGCCTAAAGAAGCTGCGGCTGCCCCATCCTCAGCAGTGTTCCAGGCCAGGCTGGACAGGGCTTGGAGCAACCTGGTCTAATGAAAGTTGTCCCTGCTGGTGGCAGGGGGGTTGGGTCTTCAAGGTCCCTTTCAACCCAAGCCATACTATGATTCTATGCCTAAAAAGCATACTATTGGTAATTTGGAGAACACTGCTAAGATTTCTCATTATAAAATTGCTTTCAGTTTATAATACCAAAACACTGGCATAAAAAAAAAAATCAAGACTTGTACTTTGTTGGGTTTTTAGTATAGACTTTTCAGTTCATTTTGGTTCTCATAGGCACAAAGATAGACGACAGCTGTGGGGAAGAGTGTGTGAGTAGTGTGTCTTGTTTTCAGCTTATACCAACAAGATGCCCACAGTCTCTGAGAGCTAGTAACTCGTATATTAAAACCACACACAGAGTATACACAAAATTCTTTCACAAGGAAGTTATATCCACGAAGAGAGGGCAGAAAGCTAATGCTTTACAGCTCCTTTTTGGACAGCTGCGCATTTTGAAATAGTATTAGGGGAAATTGATATTCCCTCACAAGACATTATGGATGAAATGACCAAAAGGGAGAAACAAGAAGTAATTTTAAAAAATTTACAATGACAGTTTGGAGCAGAAAGACCTTCCCTGACACGTTTATGATCTCTGAGAAGCCAATACAGGCAAAACCCAGAGCTCTCTTAATCAGAAAATCAGGAGAGAAACTGATATACATTGGTTGCTCACAGTCTTGGCCACCCCTCTCCATCTCCTGGCTTAATTGATATATGCTGCCTTCTGGCAATTCTGTTTATTACATTTGTACATAAGCTTTAAACATTTTAAATCTTCTCATGTTCAGTAATATCACTCTATCCATGTGTCCACCTGCTTTGTTTTCTCATTAAGCCCCAAAACTTAAATCCATTAAAGTTACGTAAGAAATTTCTTTAGGCAACAGCTCCATTTGAAGTTTTCTTACAAATACTTTAGTCTTTGTAAGAGTGTATCAATACATACACACATATACCTATAAATAGATATACATACATTTATATGTGCATGTGTTTTTTAAATCAGCAAGCATATGAGGCTCTTGTTTATGTTGCAAGTTATTCTGTGAGGAAGGGTCAAATGACTTATTGCCCAGACTTTGCACTATGATCCAAGACTGCAGACTTAGCACAATGCTCATCTTGGGTGGTTTGTTTTGTTTGATCCCCTCCTTGCCCCCCCACTCCCCCCTTAGCCAAATCATCCAGAATTTTAATCTGAAATGGTGCTGGTTCCAAGCCTTTTACAAACCCATAAAATCAGCAATTAAGGATGCTAGGAGCAGGGAGGAAAGAAAAACCCTCAACAGCGACACTAATATGAAAAACACTCATGGAGTTACAGCTTTAGGAGTAGCATTTCTGGATTACTGTTTGGCTTAGTGTTCAATATGCAATATGAATAGCCATTAGGATCACAAAACATGGAAGTTATCTTTCTGACCCACTTCTGTGTAACTATGAATTACATAATGGCACAAAGGCAACAAAAGGAGTCAAGCCCTCTCTTTGACAAGGATTCTGGCTCATTTCGCATTTGTTAGTAGGTTCAATAAATATCTGAAACAGGGCTGGAAAGCTATGCTAACAGTCTGAAGTTCTTCACCACCCTCTGTCCCTCCCAAGCAGAGGAGATTGGCAGGGTTTATTGTTGCTCTGCACAGTAGAGTAACAGGAATTAATGTCATCATTGTGCTGGACTTGGAACAACTTTATTTCAACACACTTTTTAACATCAGTATGACACTCAGTAAAACTTAGCATACAAAAGTTTAGCCAAATATTCCCATTTATTACTATCAGTTATTTTCAATTATAAGCCACAGTTATACAATATAAACTTTTGCCTCTCTATCAATAGTGAATTTAGAACATACTTTGCTTTCTTCAAGATTATGCATTTTAAATATTAATACATGCCAATCACAGATGCAATAACTGCATCCAAGCCTGTACCACAGGCAGATTATTGGCTTGCTAACAAGTATTCACAAGTTCAATTAAAAATATGTAGGTTTTAAAAACTCATGATGTTGGCGGCAGGCTGAATTTGAGATCATCTAGTAATGCATGTTCAAGCTGTACATTTGAACCATTCCCAGACAATGACAACCAATAAACAAACACAATTCCACAAGCAGAAGTGCATCAACCTCTCCTGTTGCAATCCCACAGCAATGGGCAGATTCCAAAGCGAAACCTATGAGCTGCTGTGCCAGGCTGTGCAGGGCAGAGAGCATGATGCAGCAGTTTCCATTCGCACCAAAGTTTTCACACATCTTGCAAGAACAGAGCTTCTTTAAATAGTTCACGAGGGTGTTCTGTAACCTGTTCAGCAACTGAGATACATACAGCTTTCCTTTCCTCCTTCTTCTATGTGCTGATCAGGCAGGTGCAAGCAAAAAACAAACTGAAGCTGGTCCAAGGGGTACAAGTTTTCACTGGGAAATAGAGGTCTTAGTCAGAAAGGATTTTTTTAAAAACCCTTATAGTACCAAACTGACAGAGTATATTCATAGTGCAGACTTACTTCACTAATTCAGAGCACTATCCAGCTGTAGTCTTCAACTGTGTTCCATAAAGAGGGAGGATACTTATGGAAATCAAAGAGATCAATGTTTTAGTTTGGCCCAGTAGCTTTACATTTTACACACTATGTGTTTGTATTGGTAATAAACAGAAGGACAGAAGAGGAAAAAAAAATTCAACATTTAACCCTACAGTAGATCAACTCTTCACACCCCTTAAAAATGAAACATGGGATGTTACATACAGGCAGAACATACACCATTTCTCTAGTTTTCTTTTAATCTCTTCTTTGTTCTTAACCAAATCTTTTTTTTTTTTAAGCTATTCAGTTGCAAGCACTTTTAACTTCTTTAAACTTAGCTTTCCTATGCTTTTCCTAAAAAGTCTGTTTTGCTTAGCGCAGATGCTAATTAGTAACCAGACAGCATCCGGAAGTGTTACAAGTGAGCAGTAACATAGTTAAAAGAAGTACAAAGATATGGATGAGGAAAGATTACAGTATCGACAGCTGAAGAACATGGAGAATGACTTAAAATCTGTAAGAACAATAAAACCCCACTAAAACCAAACTGCATGAATCTTACCACACCTGCACAAGGTATGGGACTGCAAACTATTATATTAATATGAGATGCTTGAAAAAAGTCTACTTTATGCTGTGCTTTATCATCCACTGACCTGCTCCATTGAAAATAAAACATCACATTTAAAATTTAATCAACTGTTTGTTTTCCTGTTATACAGGAGCTAGTAATGCTTTTCTACAAAGTTTTTGGTAATTTCAACTTGTTCTCCATTCAAGTAAAAGAAGTGCAACAGCACTTGCTTGTGTACAGAGAGTGTAAGTGCTCAGGAAGGATGCTGCAACATCTGTTGTGCACTGCTTTTAAGCTCCTCCCTGGAATATAAATACTTTTTGTAGCTCCTGATACTTTTTTCAGGAACTTGATTTGCAACTGTTATCCATGATGAGTATGTAATTCTACACTTCCCTCTGCAAGGACAACCGCCTTTTCTAGAGGTAAAATTCCTACAGCAGGCTACAGGAGACACACTGTTCTCATTATGATGCTCTTTAGACCACAAAGAGAGACTCAAAAGTAGCACTTTTCAAGAGGACAAATCGAAAAAGCTAAATAGTTAGAGATACAAGCGGAGGTTACCCAGAACAAGAAGATGCCCAGGTAGATGATGAAAGGAAACAAGTATTATTTATATAAGCCTGTAGTACAAACTCTTTCTCCTGCCCCACCCCATGAACAGCCTCCCAAATGGACTATCTATCTTTATTTAACAAATTAAGAAATTTAGACACCAGCTGTCAATAATCACCTTAACTTGAAAAATCCCATTCGGAGTTGATTAGATGTTGGAAGGATCATTTTTTATCCTGTTAATTCCCAACTTTCCTGTGAACAATGCATAGGTGGGCATAGTAGGTTAAACACTAACAGCCATGCATACTAACAGAAGTATTACACACAGTGCTTGACAAATATTAACCGATAAGAGGACATTTTTACAGAGAATCCAGCATCAGTTTTATGGAAACACTCTCCCTTTCCAACTTAAAAAAACCAAAGCCCCCAAAACACTGCCACAAATCTAACATTAAAATTGAGATCAATATATTTCAGCTTCAAAGAAAGACAAATAGATGGCTGCAGTTTAAGAATAAAAAAAGAAAGTCAAATATCAGTCTGAATTTCAGAATCCAAATTTAATTATTAACCTTCATTCTACCTTCTCATTTCTGTAACTCATCTAAATGAAGAGCTGCAGATCTTCGCTATTTAAAACGGAGCTACCAAGTCCAAAACAAGTTATTCCAGACTTCAAAACACATGCTCTTCAGTGCTAACTAAACACCATTAGGACTCTTTCACTGGCCTATCAGCTACCAGACCCCTCAGTTGAGCACCCAGGACAACGCAGTTACAGATCAAGGCCATCTTCACATGTAACCACAACAGTGGGCCAACACCATTACACTTCTACATCACAACTTGACACTTCGCTCACTTTCATCGTGGTGTAAATCACTCTGCCAAGAAGTGTCTAGAGACATCATAAACAAAACATTCTCAGGAAAAGGGGCTGTTATTAATGCCCCTGGATCGCTGAAGTATGAGCCAGGCTAATGAGAAGCAGCACTAGTCTTGCTGTGAGGCTTTTTCTTCAACAGAATCCCTGCAACAGAATGACAATTTTGTCAATATTGCTTAGTCAGGTTGCTCCTCTCTTCAAGCTTTCTTTAAGGAACATCACAAAATATAGGGCTGTATTGGGTTTGCATAGCAAGGTTTTGGTAGTGGGAGGGCTACAGTGTGGCTTCTGAAAAGCTGTTGAAAGCTTCCCCTGAGTCTGACATAGCCAATGCCAGACAGCTCCAAGACACACACAGTGCTAGCCAAAGCTGAGCCCATCAGTGGTGGTGGTAGCATAACACAATTAATATGGAGAATTGCACAACTGCACTCAGAGAGAAGAGCAAGAATACATGCAAGGAACAACCCTGCAGACACCAAGGTCAGTGCAGAAGGAGGGGAGAATGTGCTCCAAGCACTGGAGCAGAGATTCCCCTGCCGCCCATGGTGGTCCATGGTGGAGCAGATACCCACCTGCAGCTCTGCATCCACAATGGAGCTGCAGGATGCCTGAAGTGACCCCATGGGAAGCCCATGCTGGGGTAGGTTTGCTGGCAGGACTTGTGATGCTATAAGGAGGGCCACACTGGACCAGTCTGCTCCTGAACAACTGCGCCCCATGGAAGGGACTCACACTGGACCAGTCTGTTCCTGAAGGACTGCATATATGGAAGGGAGCCACTCTGGAGCAGGGGAAGGGTGTGAGGAGTCCTTCCCTGAGGAGGAAGGAGCAGCAGAGATTCTGTGTGATGAACTGACCACAACCCCCATTCCCCATTCCCCTGCACGGCTGGCAGGGGAGGAGGTAGAGAAACCAGGAGTTGAGCCTGACAAGAAGGGAGGGGTGGGGGAAAGGTGTTCTAAGATTTTGTTACATTTCTTATTATCCTACTTTGATTTAATTGGTAATAAGTTAAACTAATCTTGCCAAGTTGAGTCTGTTCATTACAGTAATTGGTGAGTGATCTCTCCTCCCTGTCCTTATCTCAACCCATGAATCTTTCATTTTGTTTTCTCTCCCCTGTCCAGCTGTGGAGGGGAGTGACAGAGTGGCTTTGGTGGGTACCTGGTTTCAGCCAGGGTCAACCCACTACGAGAAAAACGCTATCTTAACTTTAATAGGGGACCTATCTTCCTAGAATACAAAGATTCTCTAACATATTAGGACAGACTGGTGTAGTTAGTTCAGCAGCCTCCTTGCCCTCTCAGAGTAGGGAACATGCCTAATTTGTCCTGCCTCCCAGCTTCACTCCCATGGTAGATGGATAATCGCTTACATACTCTTCCTGTCTTTTCAGCTAATAAGAAAACCCCTTACACTGTACAAACCACTACTTCTGCTGCTTTCCACCTGGGAGTTCAAAAGCAAGCTCCCAAGTACAACTGCAACTTCAGTAAACAGAAGACCAGCAGGTAGAAAAAAATATGATTTACAATTTCAAACATTCCTTGAGGACTGCTAGCTTATTTCATGAGCTGAAGCCTTAAAACAAGCAGAAAGTGGTGGACATGAAGGCTCAGGGTATCTCCGCAGGCACGGGTGGTAGCAGTACACTAAGCGAGCATGGTTCTGCTATGAGACTATGCAGTTTCCTGCAGAAGCATTGTCCTTTCATCTGCTTAAGTGCTTTAGGATGGTACTTGAAAGCTTGACAAACACTATTACAATCTGAAGAACTTGGATAAGCTGAGTATTTCTTTAAACTTTTTGAATAACTATGCTGCCTAGCTTTCAATGACCTTTACATGTAGTAAAAGCTGTCAGATTTGGTAGCACAAGTATCTGAAGTTATTTATTAATCATTATTATTTCAATAACTTGCCTGTTTGGGTATGCTGCCATTACATGTCATCCTGCACAGTGTGAGAAGTTATTAATATAAATAGACACAAAAAAGATTCATACATTTCTGTATGTGCCTATTTTCATACTGCTTAAGCCAGAGTACTTCTAGATATGGTCTCGCTGTGAAAGTCTAGATTTAAAATGTGACAGACAAGATACAGATATATTACTGACATAAAAGCCTGAATTATATTGACAAAAGCTGTCTTTCAAATTTACTTTGTTCAGAAAGTACTGCAAAATGTACTACCACAAATTATTATTTTGCTAATATAAACTGAATTTAGAAGCATCTGCAGTTATTAATATCTCCAGTTCTAGTTATGCCCCAGTGTACAGTTTTCTCCATCAGGACTATTACTGAGTTACACAGTACTTCAAAAAACATCTGCAAAACATTCAGAGGAACTCACTCTAGATCAGTATTTACTCAAACGATGAATGCAAGTGTTTCGACTTATCTTCTGAACCTGAATTCATGGAGTTAGTTGATGTATGTTCTGATAAGTCACATCCTTGTTCTATCAGGCATCTCTAGAGTGCCACAGTTAGATTTAATACCGGTAAAAACTATAATTCAAATTCTTTGCGTTTCATTTGGTAAATAACCTGCTTCAAGTGCTTTAACCTTCATTTCTTAGGTAAACAAACTGAACAAAGAACAGTCTTGGCAAAAGCTTAAAATAATTATAATCAATTTACAAAATGGCTCTGCTTGAGGGATTGCTCTCATTGACTCCAGTCCATCACCACCCTTAAACAAACAGCAAAGTTTAATTTCCCCGTCACTTTATGGCAGCTTGAGTTGAACTTCACAGTACATTTACTGTATGCAGTTAGGATTTTCTCTACAGCCTGGGAAGATTTTACCATTTCTTGCATATGCCTCCTTGAGTAGATTAAAGTTGTAACACATGCTACAGCTTTTCTCTGAACTTTCAACAAGAAGAGCCATATGCTGAGAAGTAATAGGGATAGCCTAGAAAACACAGTTCACCAAAGCCAAGTTTTAACTTTTTATCCTATATTTACCTAAAAGGAACCTGAACTGAAGAAGAAATGAAAAAAGGCATTGGGAGCTAAACGCTGCAAAGAAGTTTCCAACAATTTCAGCGATTTTTAATAGAAAGCCATTTTGTTCATACTACTTAAAACAGCAATCATAACATTTGTTATTATCATAATCCATGGAAAAAATAGTACAGACAAAGCAGTGAGCTATTTGTGAGAATACTAACCAAACTGCAAGTCAATGTGAGGAGACTAACAGGAAGTGAAACACCTCTGAATCAAGCCTTAGAAGAGCTCTCAATATATTTCTGGGGAAGTCTTTAAATTTGGCCTTAAATAGAACTTCCTTCTATCATCTACTCTATTGCTAGAAGCTGGTGACTATCTATGTTTTCCAACAGAATAAACAGTGATTTGACATTAACCTACACAATACTCCTAAAGATTATATAAAAATGGCAGTCATATCCTAAACATTAGACAGATATGGACTTAGTAAATACAAAAAATACATTATCATTATTGTACAGAATTTTCCATAGTAACCTAATGCCTAACAGCCAAATGCTGTAAGGTGTTCAATGTTGCTGACATACGTGGGGGCTGCAAATTACCTAAAGGTCTCTAAATTAGTTTCACATCCAAAGGCACAGGAAGTAGGAGATGGATTACAGAGTGTACCAAATTTAAGAACAAAACAACACAAACCAAACAAACCAACCACACAACAAAACAAACCAATAAAGCAAACAAAAAAACTCCACAAAACTCCAAATCAATCAAATAAAAACCACCCCAAAACAAACATACACTCTTCCCTATCAAGCAAGCTTAAAGCCACTGCCTACCGTTACCCTGGAAAATTATTCATTCGGAAGAGAAAGACTGATTACCAGAGTTAGATAGCAACAAAAACTGAAAACAAGTACTCCATTTAAATCTGATGACAGAACAGGAGTCAAAGACACTATGAAAAAAAATGAAGATGAGATTTGGTTTTTCCTCTAGGGGGTGAACAGATTCTTCCTTGCTATTTTTCTTTCAGGATAGCAAGGAAGAGCAAGTGTGTAATTTGTGAGGAAACAGTAAGTGTTTATTATGAGGAGGACACACACCATCCAAATCCTTCAAACTAGACAGTTCCAGCAATGTTAAAAGCAGTCACCTGTTTCACTCTGTCAGCAAGTTTTTTACCCACACTCGCACACTTGCAGAGACAGAAGAAATAAAAGGTGGAAACATGACTAACAGACAGAAACAGCAGGGAGATTCAGTGTGGAAATAGTGATGTGGTTAGCTAGAAAAAAATCTTTCTTTACAGTTAGCTAAGTTGAGCTCAACTTCTGCACATTGTGCATGTCTCAGTGAGACACTGAAAATGTAAACTCAGATGTAAATGACTGTCTATCTGAACTGAAAGGCTACAAGCAATACAAGTGTTAGCCTCCGCCCCAAGGAGCTGCTGAGGAGCAGCAACAAACTTGTCAACTTGAACGATTACAGGTAGCTCAAAGAGCACACGGATTAAAGCAATACCATCCCTTCCAAAACATACATGCATACACACACACACACACACAATACTCTCATACAACCCTACCACTTGCAAGCCCATGCATTAACACAGATAACAAAAATTCCCCAGGCTGCAGTTATTCAGTCCCAGAAGCACCTGATGGACACAGCAGTATGAGAGGAGCACCAGTAAGAACTCCCGGGAAAACAAAAATTAAATCTCAGTTCAGTCTGCCACAGAAAACGGTTCTTCGGTGCACCCAGAACAACCTTTCTAAACAGGCTGAAAGTTGTTTCAACAAGTATTCAAAAGCTATACATTCTACAGATCTTACATCTCGTGCAATGAAAGTGATAAACAGAATGCATATTTCAATTATTTACTGAAACCATCTGCCTAATCCAAAGACTCTGCACAAGCAGTTTGCCTGATCACTTAAAATGTTTTACACTTTCCACAGTTCTGCAGAAGTTCTGGACAGATGGGAGCAATGCACCTGTGCCCTTAAATTCTGCAGCAAAGCCCATTCAATGTATATACATATACTGCACAGGGAATTCCCATTTTCAACACGCATTAGTGTATCTGCACAACTGTGTGCACATGCTACCTCATGCTGTAGAGGAAAGAGATTAAAGGAAAACTTAGTTCTCGTTTTCTAAATTCAAACCCAAAACATACAGATCCAGAATCCCAAGGTCAATACTGAACTGAAGAAAGAAGTGTCTATCAGGTTAAATTCTGCAGTTGGTGAAAGAGGTGTCTAGATTAAACATAATGTATCTTATATTGAAATATAGACCTTATGGTTAAATATAGATGAGAAACTAAGATTCAGAAGAAAACATTATCAGCTTTCTCTGCTGAGAAATAGAAAATTAAGTAAAACCAAAACCAAACAAGTAAACTCCTATTGTCTGAAGATGCTAATCTGTCCACCAGACAGAAATTTCTAAGCTAAATTTCTTCCTCCAACAGGTTCATTTAGATAAATTCCATGAGATGAAGAGGTAGCTAACATGCAAAAAGACAAAAGTGAATTTGTTTTGGGTTTTTTTCTGGATTCGCTATTCATGACTTCCTACAAAGCTTTAAATGATGCCATTTCTTCAGAAAGCAGTGCAACAGCTCACCATATGCAAAAGTGATTCTGGACACATCCCTTCCCCTTCAGAGGCATCGTTGTTCTAAAGTAAAAAAGCTTTCTGCAAGGTGTGAGCAGCCAATGATCCCACTAAAGACTTTAACAGAAAATGAACATAGCAGTGGCAGACAAAAGAGCCTAACAAATAACCTCACAAATCTAATTTTTATATAAAGGCAGTATACTGAGACCTCACTACTCCCCTAACTTTTCTTCTCTATCATAGTCAGAGATCACTCTCCACTTCATGTTAATTCTGTGTCATAGTTTTCAGATCTAAAGTGATAAAAGCCATATACTAAAGAATGTATATTAAAGGAACAAGTCTCAACTTCCTCAACACCTGATGTCACCTTAAATTTACCTTTTAAGCCTGAGAATATCAATTTTCAGATTTTAAAACACAGTGAGGGCAGGGAAAAAGAAGTCACTTTTTAAAAGTGTCCTGCTATCCTCTCAGGATAACCCAAATAGCAGGATAATGTCTAATAGATGTTACCTCCCTGTAACAATATTCAAACAATCTCGTAGTTTCCTCCAGCACCCCTTGCTCTCAAATTCTTAGATGGATTGCACAATTACATTCACAGACATATGAAAAGGGTGTTACTTCCCAGCATACATGAAGCGGCATGCTCTTCTGGAGTGTGAACCTCTAGGTTTCTAGATCTTGTGTGCTTTACTCCAAGATACTAGATGAGGCCTCGCACTATTCCCTGGGAGAGAACAAAGGCCTCAACATGAAGTTTATCACAAGCTGAACAGAAGGATTACAATAGTGAAGAATCACAAAGGGTATGTATATCCCATATACTTAATTTTCCCATCATGACCTGTTTTGCTATACAAGGATCCTCAGTGCAATGGAAAACACAAAAGTCCTTTATGCAGAGGGCCAGTGTAGCTGAAATAGTGCCAAAAAGACTGACACGCTTTTTGCTCCATCTGCCTGTTAAAGGCCACCTGAGCCATCAGCCAGCTGTCTCTCCTGTCCATCTGTAATACACAGAGGTTCCTGAAAGACACAGAGAAGTCCCAAAACCCCCACCCACATACAAAACCACAGCAAAGAAAATGTAACGCTGTTCTCCAGGAGATACTAGGAAACAGAGGAGTCAACAGGAAGATCGTGAGGAACTCCATTCAACTATTTTTTTTTGATCATGGATGATGAGAGGCAGCCTTACATCATGCTATAGTGGCAAGTAAGGGTCACAGCACTAACTCAGTGTTTGACTAGTAGCAACAGTACTCTTACAAAGAGATTCAGCATGACATTAAGAAACAATGCATGCAAAGCCAATGTTTTAAGAAGCAATTATTTCCTGGGCTTTTTGGTAAATGCTGCCACATTATCAGCAAACCCTACAGCAGATAAAAACCACCCAGGGAGTGTTGGAAGGGGGTAGATCCCCACAACAAAAACCCTACTGCCACCTTTTCCTTTTGCAATACAACAGGATATTAAATAGGGTGAAGCCTAAACAGACATAAATATAAAGGAAATCTTACAAATTTACTTAGTCCCACCTCAACAAAACTGTATTAGTCCATGCTGTTTTCATCTGTTTAAATGAAAGATATACTTAGCCACTGGAGGGCTCTTAAATCTGAATATGCACATGTTGGTGCTCTACTCCAAGTACTTACCCTTTCAGACTTGAGAAGCACAAATTGTGACCCTTTAGCATTTACTTAATGTTACTGTTACACTTTGATCTCAAACTTGTATACATACTTTGCTTTAAAATGAGTATTACCCCCTGCAGCCACCCTCAAAAGAAAAAACAAACCAAGGTACATAGTTGTATGTCATGGTATCATGATTTCTGGATGTCTGGGTTTGTTTTGTTTTGTTTTTTTTTGGGGGGAGAGTTGTTTGTTCTATTTTGTTTTTAATAAGATATGAATAGAAGAGTGATTTGGGGCACTGAATATTAATGAAGCTGGAATTATGTCTCAAGACTTGGGGGGAAAAAAATGAAACAAACAAAAAGAACCCCTAAGCAAAAAATTGAAGACCGTTTTCTTTTCCAAACTTACATTCAGTCCTTGGCAGAACAACATTTAAAAAGGTACACTGAGATAAAACTCAGTCCTTTCTTCATCCCCTCAAAGTTCCTTATTTTTTAGCTGTACTGGCTTCAGACTCTTTGTTTGCCACCCAGTTACTGTAAATCTGATTTCATCTTGGCAGTGTATGCCACCATTGCGTGTTCCAACACATAAGGCAGCACAAACTTGGCCACTCTGCTAGCAATTAGAACTGATTCTCCAATATTTAATACAGACATACACCTTGGGAAAGCCTTGCAAGAATATTACTATTTTAGACTTTTTGTTCTAAACAGACATTGAGATGGGGAAAGGAAGACTTAAGACATCCTTCATATTGGTAATACTAACAATAATTTTTATTAGGCGAAAGACTGTCTCAAAGTAAAGAATAACATTTTTAGATAATAAACCTGAAGGTATCTATTTTGATACTGCTCCTAGAATGTGATGCATGACTTGCAAAATTGATCAGTTTAAGAAATAATGTCAGCATACAAGTTAAAACAAACAAAAAACAAACAATAAACCATTAAAACTAAAAATAGAACTCCATTAACTGTGGTTTCAAGTTTGGTACTTAATTTATGTTTTGCTCTCATTTAAAGAGCACCACATCTCAACTAGGAGCAGAATTTAAAACCACTCTCTTTTCTGAGCTCTCTGCTTAATAGCAAGAGGATTTTCTTGGGGGAGACACTCAGGATCCAGCAACCAAATACTTTAGAAATTCATGAAAATCTTCAGAAGACTTAACTTCCCCAGGAGACTTATTCAGCAGTTGAAGGGCTGATTTCAAAACATATGTTTAAATCAGTTAAGTGCAACTTTTTCAAGATTCATGACTTTGAAACAAATTTGAGTAACTCAACCCTTTTCATAGAAAGCATGTTATTAATGCACAACTATGGAAAGTCTATATAATATTTAACTGTTTACAATTTAAGCCTTCCAGTTTTAGAGTATGAATAAGAATTTTAATTGGACGTGAATTACAAAGCAGCAGTGTATATCCCTCTGTCCCAAATCACAGAATACTTTAGGTTGGAAGGGACCTTTAAAGGTCAAACTTCCACATGTGCTGCTATTGCCATCCCTCCCATGGCAGAACATATTTTATTGTGACTGGCTGCAACTAAGAAAAAGTGATGAATACAATAAAGTAGAGCATGTGGGTTTCACACTTCTGATGGAGAGGAAATTTTTATTGAAGTGGACTGAAGTATAACTTTTGAAGTATAACTGAAGGAGCATAGTTCCTGATGAAATACTTTTCTGGTTCAAAGTCAAAACTCACAAGTTGCTTCCAGTAAGCATAGCATGTTAATTAGTTTTAAACAGGTCATAAAAGAGTCATAGTTCACATACAAAGTAATTTAACCATTCACTAAAATCCTATTCGACAGGCAATGAAGCTTAACAAACTGCTTCTTCCAGAGGTCTAGCAAAGACAAGTTCCTAACGCTCCTGAAATGAAAATGTACACATTGACCTTTGTTAGCAAAACACATTCAAACATGGAACTCACAGCCAAACTGATTTTGGATGTGCCTCCCCAGCAAATGGAGCATTAAAAATCACTGTCAGAAAACTTAAGTGAATTTTTCCACAAGTTGCTCAACCATAAAATTTATTTTCAGGAGGAGGAGGAAGCCATCATTAACAGTTAACGTTTACAGAAAGTTACTGCAAATCCGTGTGTGTTAAGGCAGTCTCAAATCCACAGAAGTCATGTAACATCTTCCTCCCCCAGAAGAGGGAAGATGAAAGGATGGCAGTACAGAAGAAACACAGGGAGAGACTCCCTTGAACATAATAGCCAGTTCTTAGGTTTTTTGAATCATACAAATCCAGCTGCTTTAATGGAGCTGACTATGATAAAGCATTAGTTGTCTTAAAATTGTCTGCTTGCTGAAAATCTCATGTGAATATTTTATTCTGTTACATAATGCTTCCTTCACGGTTCCAGAATCTGACACCTTCTTGTAAGACAGAGCTTACCATCCCCCTCCACAACCTTCCCCCACATTTCACATTAAATTAAGATGAAACCAGTGCATGTCATCCCACAGGACAGAGTCTGCCATGTCTCCTTTCATGCCTGCTTCCCTGTGCACTCTCACTGCAGCCCACCTCCCTACAGCAGGTACAGCAGCTCTGAAACACAACCTGAGGCTACTCCTGGCTCAATTTACTCCAAACACTGGAAAATATTCCTACTTTTCTTCTTTATCCACAGTATGACACTGAAGAAGATAAGTAGCTGAGGAGAAGGCTCACTGGGGAAGGTAGGGATGAACTTACAACAAACTGATAGTTACACAGAAATGTCTTCAGCCCAGGTAAGTGCAAGGGAAACAGCTGTAAAATGCACACAATAAATGTTTTAAGATCATGGCTCCTTCTTTCAGTGCTTTTCTGGTCACACCCTAATAAAGTCTTCCCCTTCACTGCTCTTTGACTAGCATGATCGCAAACAAGGCTGACAGAGGAACACCAAGACTTCAATAAGCCTACGGCCTCTCAAGACAGTGTTTACATTCATGCTTTCTTCTAGGGTTTTTATGTTGCCATAATGCTTGGGATCATTTCTTCAATGCATCATGGAGGCAGGATGTCTTTACAAGAAACTTAAGAGCATAAATCTGTTTGGCTTGAGTTCATCTTACTATCAGCTGAAAACAAATGACAGTGTTCAAATATTAAACTGTGAGGTTTGCTAGGGCAAAAATACAAAACCAAACTGGACCAAGAAGCAGGAATTACTCTATTCCAACACTTTCAATTCTCTCTCAAGGCTGCTCTTCCACATTCAGGCGTTATAGTACATGTTCAAACATGTTATGAGTGGAGTGTTTTCATTACACTTTTATCAGCTACTATTGCCTCAGAAAAAGCACCACACCAACTGCCTGCACTTAAAGTATGATTTTTGATCATTCTTACTGTTTTTCTTAAGCTCCTTAAAAAAACCAAACCAACAAACAAAACCACCCAAAAAACCCAATAAAATACAAACCAACTTCAAACTGGATTTTCTCTTCTTGGATTAAAGCACAGACTTAAGTTGCATCAGCTCCCCAGTTCCTGGAAGCCTGAAGGTTCAGGCCTGGGACATCTCAACTCTACAAACTCCCTTATATTAGCTATTTCTGCCAGCTGCTCTTCTCTTTTCATATATAAAATAATCTTTAAGCAGCATATGGCCTCGGCTATGCATGTATGCTCTGGCAGGTTCAGGCTAAAAGGGTTACAGGCCATTTGTCAAGCTGTATCACATTTCCTCCACACCCTTCCTCTCGTGAGTAACCCAACGCGGCTCACAGCTAGGGCTAGATGCAGCAGCGTGGCCATGACCGAGTGAAGGCTATTATTTGAACCTAGCAAAGTGCGCTGGGGCGTATATAGTGAATCATGGGTATTAAAATAAAGGGCATGACACAGCAGAAGTTATATTGATGAGGAATTAACAGTTAATCAGGCTTGAGGAGAAAAGCCCTGTTCTCCAAAATCACAGTTTTACTGGAAAAGATCCCTCAGTCCTTCAGTTTCAACAGTGGGTTAGACAACCACTGAAGTCACCATAGGCCAGCACAAGAGGAAGGTCATGCTACGCCATCCTTCAGACTCCTGGACAAGGAAGCCTGTGCTCTATACACTCAAGAGTCCTGTTCCTGTCTGTGCAGCATGAGATTTATAACTGAAAGGTTTTGCCAGTATGGTACAACCAGCCTGGTGATGACTTACACAGTCTGCTTAAGGAAAGGACAGTTTGAATAACATCCACTGGCTTATCTTAGTATCTTCAGACATGTTACAGGAAAATGGAGTTTGGTCAATATAAACTCCTACATGATTTATGGAACTTTTACTGCCATAGCTGTATCAGTCGCAGGTCACACACTGCCACACCTCTTACCAACACTGCTGAAAAGAAGCACTGTAACCAGGATGAGTTTTTGGGATGCTACTAGCTTGTTTTTGGTGTCCTACTTTCTCTGAAGTGCAGTAGTGCTTTGGGAAGAGGTATCAGCAGACGGCTGGAATGTCAACTTCATCTCCTCATCCACAGCTTCACAGACAAGTTTTCTGTACTGCACAATTAAATCCATCTATTGAGCCAACCTCTTTCCTTTTTAAACAGTGCATTTAAAGTGTGTTAATTGCACATAACAGCAGAAATCTCTTTTCTTATATGAAAAAACCCAAACAGCCCTCACAATAAATTTTTATATTAATAGAACAGAGATCACAGTTACAAGATGTCACACCAAAAGCTTTATCAAGAGAATCAGCTGTTGCACATAGGTCAGTGAACAGGTACTTCACAATAAATAGTTCAGTATGAGGTTAAGGACCTGTCCCATTTCCAGATCAGACACCTTTGGAGAAAAAAAAAAAAACAATAAATCACTTCTTAGGATATTTAATTATAGTTGAGGAAATACTGTGGATGCTTCCATAAAGGGCAAAGAACAGTATATTTCAGAACCTGAAATGCACAGGTTTTGCAAAACGACAGGAATGAGGAAACCCATCTTGTTTACTTAATATCTCTGAATTTGATCATTCCTACACAACCTACAGGAACACTGAATCCAAGTTCATCACAACGATTAGGTACTACACAGTGCAAGAATATGCAGTACAAATCTATGTGGGTATCTACATTGGTAAATATGAAATAAGTGGTTTCATAAAGTAACTTGTGAACAGGTGGTTGTGTTTCAAAGCTTTTTGACAAGATACAGTGGTGGCTTAATGCTTAAGAAACAGCAAACATCCTTTTGTTTTGAAAACCTTCAGCACACACACCTGTTAGAGATCACACAGCAGTATAAATGCTGAACAATGAGACATCGCAACACACAGCAATAGACTCTGGGTTTACAACCTATACTACCAACTCTGTCCTTATTTCTTATTCCAACAACAAGAATATATCACAATGTCTGCTTTCCTGACCCTGCTAAACGCTAGTTTTGAAATGCCCTAAAAGAGGGGGTGGTTCTCCTAGCACAAGAACAAGCAGTTATCTGTAGAAAATACTCTCACCTTAGATTGTGCTACTCTTGAAATTGCTTACTCTATTTCTAATGGAAAGGTTTGAGCTTCAATAACAGAAGCAAATTACAAAACTTGACATCTGAAGATATTTCTGTGCAGAAAGTTTGTTGTGAATTGTTAAGTATGCCATTAAAATCATTAGAGCACAATAAAAGAACCACAGGAATGCCTACTCAAGACAAGGCTAAGTATCATTCCTACACCTCAAAAAGTTACAAGTTCAACAACTAAAGCAGACATAACTTCACTTCCCTGCAGTCCATTCTCTCCCTTCACTAACATTCATAAAAGTGCAGTAAATTAGGGGAAGAGCAGAAAACATCTAAGAGGTGACCCACGTCCAGATTAGTACTGTTTGGAAGATACAGTCCTGTGCTTTTTCTGTAAGCTAAAAGGCATCCATACTAGTACTGCAAGTGCAAAACACAGCCAGATCAACTTGGTCAGGACTGCAACTAGCCCTGCACTAATCCTCTTACTGATGGCACAGTATCATAGAAGATAACAACTTATTTTGCATGTCTTACTCCAGAGGTAGACTGAAAGGAACGGATGGAGGCAGCACAACATGTTTATATAGTGCAATAACATGTTTTATGTATTGCAACCACATTTTAAACAATTTTGTTTGGATTGGGGCTTTTTTTTCTTTTTTTTTTTTGGGGGGGGAGGAAAGCACAAAGGTATAGAAATACTCTATGGGGCTTTTTCAAAATTCCTGCAAATTGTAAGCTTGCAGCAAAACTGCATTTCTTTCCTTCTTCTCATTGTAGTTATACAGGAGACTGAATCTATGGTAGTGCTAACAGGTTTAGAGTAAGAAATTCCCATCAGAATAGAACTTTTTCCTCCTTTTTCCTCTCCCTTAACATTCATTAACTCTCCAAACCACACCTGGCAGTTCTGTGCTTTCTACACTGAATAGCTGTTACAACTCAGGGTGTCAAAAACATTGCTAAGCATTTAAAAGAAAATCCTTATAGGTCCTTTTCAGAAGTTACTCCTTGGAAAAGGCTTCAAACCCACCCCAAAACTGTTTTGACTCATTTCAAGCTGCTTCACCATGGAACTGCTGCTCTTGCGGTTCACAATAGCCTCTAGAAAATAGGGACCAGCTGTCCAGACTTCAGTAGACCCCACAGAAGGGATCTTACTTTACCAAAAACTGCTTGACATACCTCAAAGGAAATCACTGTCAGATATGATAATATTGTCAGCAATTAATCCAGTCACAGAACAAGAGATGCCTATCAGTTACCAAAACTTTTGTTATTTATCTTTTTATCTTGATGCCATGGCAGCAAAAACTTGCTGCTGTTACTTGACAGCATGGAAACTACTCAAATACTGAAGCTGTAAGCAACTAGCCTGCTTTTTCCTTTAAAAATTGTATGCATTTTCCTGATCTCTTCAAAATAATGAGAAGGTACTGACTTAGTTCAGAGAAACTCTCATTACAAAAAGCAGTCATTTGATACAGATATCCCTGTCCCTAGCCCTTCCACACACAAATACAATTCTACATGATTATTACACGCCTGCTCAGGTCATTGCTGACCTACTGTTATATATGGCAACAATAAGAGCATACCAGAATAAGCACATTCTCCAAAAGAAGGATCAAGTCTAATCAGTTCACAAAACCCAAAACATTTTCCTGTCACATATGTCCCTAAACTTGGGACAAATACATTAAAATGCTACAATATACAGAACTTTAATTACTTTTGGTTCATATTGTTGAAAGCACAAATTTTTAGCTGAGAACACTCTCCTAAACAAACAAAAAAGTAGGATACTTGAGAATTCTACTGAGATTCCAACTTAAGATAGTTGTGGAAAGCCTATGGTGTAAATTGCACACACTAGACTATGCCTTAAGTAAATCGGTTCTTTTCAACAGTCTATAAAGCCCGGAAAGAACCCAATTTCATGAACCAAAGTAACTGTAACTCTGTTGCTTGTGGCAAAGTAATTTGTAGAGGTGCAACCAACAATCAAGACTGTAACTCCTCACTGACGCCTGCAAACAGCTACATTCTACATTGAATGGAATTGTACTGCGTGTGTATATTCCTCACCAGGTAACTCCTCCTTGCAAAAAAAGAAAAAAAAAAAATCTCTGCTTTGTTTCATTTACAGGAGAATTTTATTAAATTATGAAATATCACTTGCTCATAACCAGTAAAGTAGACATTGGCTGATCTGTAGGGAGTAATCTCGTACAGTATTACTGTCACCAAGTTGAGTCCCCCAGACAACTCCTGCACCACACAGAGAGCAGACAGGCTTCTGGGGCTGGCAGCATTTCAAAGCTGATCCTGGCCAACAACAGTGCCATTTACCAGCTGTGCAGTTAAGGAGCAGGCTGAGCTGCGCTTCCAGAAGGCCAGGCACCTTAGTTAGGTATGCTGAAGCACAGGGCACATAACCAAAGAGCACACACATCAGCAGAAAACCAACCCAGAGAAAAAGCAAACACGTTGGATCTGCCATACTGCAGGTTATATCCATTAGTATATAATCTATATATATTTATACATATATATAGTTGGCAATATATTATATAGTTGGCTATCAACTGCACCAGTGAAAGCCTACAGAAGAATGTATTCAAGAGAGGAACAGGAAAAGGATGACAATTTCATACAGTCATCAACACTTTGCAAAATAGCTGGCAAATTCAGAGTTGCAGGGATGCTGGCTACCAGCATAGTTCCCTTCTCCTGATTCATCCATTTGAAGCACGGCAACTGGTTTTCTTCATTTCTCAAAGATGCAATACCTAATTGATGGGGATGTGTGTGTGTACACGGTGGTGTTTGCTTTAGAATTTAAAGTCCTAGCTTCGCAACAGTGCTGTAAAAGATGAAACTCGAGCCATTTTTGGTAATGGCAGAGGTTTAAAAGTGCACTGGAGCAAGAATCAAACTATCACCTTTATTCTACTCAAATGGAAAGGAAGATCTGCAGTATTAGCAATGGATGCTACCCCCTTCTATCCCAGGAATCTGGTTGACAGAAATCCAGCATATCAGGCATAGACCAAGAGCATCTCCAGCTTACTGTGTGCATTCTGCTGCATATGTGACTGAGCAAGTGAATCTGACAGCATCCAGCCCCCAGAGGAAGTATGGCCAGGTGTGTTATTCAAAAACTCCAAGGTCTGATATTTGAGCAGATAAGTAAGAAAATGCAATGGAAACAACCTACAGCTCTAAGTAGAACTTTCACTTGCAGTTCCCCTGATATAACCCCAAGAATCCAGACATCCTCCGACAAGCCTTTAGACATCACACACAACTCAACAGTGGAAGTGGTGTAAGAATTAGTTATTAAGTCACTTCCCAATTTGGCTGTTTGGTCAAATAACTCCTTAATATCTCCCAGATTTCCCCAGTACTGTATGTGGAAAGCAATCACAGGTATCAATGCTAGTTGCCAACTCTTTCATAACAATGCACTTTAGCCATGGGAAAGGATGCAGGTATACTGATTTTAAGCACAGACAGAGTGTAGAAGATATACATTCAAATTATCATCTAAATGAATACATAAGAAAAAGGCTGCATATGTTCTCCTAACTTAGTTAAAATAACATGCATGAATGCATATCTAAACTACATCCAAGTAAGTTTTTCCTAACTTTTCCTAAGCAACCATTATTTGGAAAATAATGGACATTTTGTATTTAGACTGTAATTCATTCAAATACACGTAACAAATTGCGCTCTCTTCATCCCTGGTTAAAAAAAGATATACCAGCACAATGATCTAGTTTGATATCTTGAGTAGAACTGATTACAGAAGTTTCATCCACCAACTCAAGAAATACACAGTTTCTGGTTAATCTGGAACCTACTATTTAGAAATGCTTCTTAAGACCATTTAAGAAATTAATTTACAGGCATCACAAGCCAACTTTTGGTAAATTCCCCAATATCTTTTAATATCTGGCACATAGAAGCAGAAGCTATGCTGAAAGTAACTACTGCCTGCCAGAACTACCCAACTTCAGCTTTCACATCTTCCTTCCTTTGAGCTATGAGACTTACCACAACACTTCCTACTCTTCTTTTGGGTATACTCAGACTATGCTTCTTTATTCTCAGCACTAACAGTTTTACTGCAACTTTTATGTAAGATTTCTGGGTTGCTTTCTTTTCTTTTTTTCTTTTTCCCTCCTTGGTGATGTTTTCAGTATTTTCTGCCGTTTGTTTGGTTTTGCTTTGATTATGAACAGAGACACTGCTGCAAACCATTCTTGAGAGCTGGCACAAAAAGCAGGCATGATGTGCTAGCTCTGGTTTTCCACTAGTAACGGGTACAACTGTAGCACCACTTCCTTAGCATTTTCCTGCAAACAAAGAGCCATTTCCAAAAGTTCTGGAAGCTCACGATCAGTTAGCCAGCATGAAATTCACTGTCTTTCAGGACCACCCTTTCTAAGGTATGCACATGTTAACACCAGTAAGCAAGCACAGTCTGAATAATTTTGTAGTGTTTTCTATAATTACACTCTAGTGGAAGTTAGCTATTCAAGAATGAAATCCCAAAAGGTCAATATGAAAAGTTAACAAGTAAAGATTCCTTCCGAGTAGATAATCTCACTTACTTACTGCTATATATCGGAGAAATTATTTCCAGGCCACCAGCTTCTTTCATATTAGATTTCATAAGTTTATCTATCAAACATGGACTTGAATTCTTCATAAGGCTATTTGGAACAGCTAAAATAGTTTTTTGGGGAAAAAAAAAATAAAAAAAGGCATTTCGTAAAGACTTCTTAAAATTTACACAACATAGAA
>JAOEHX010001390.1:0-17711 GCA_025448015.1 Bolborhynchus lineola
CATCTCAGTCTCCCCTCTGGCAGTTAAAGCCATTCCCCTTGTTGTGTACCTACGGGCCCTTGTCCAAAGCCCCTCTCCAGGTTTCTTGTAGCCCCTTTAGGCACTGGAGCTGCTCTGAGGTCTCCCCTTACGGTGCCTTTTCTTCTCCAGGCTGAACCAGCCCAGCTCTCTCAGCCTGGCTCCATAGGAGAGGCGCTCCAGCCCTCAGAGAATCATTGTGGTCCTCCTTCTTACTGTGCTCCAACAGCTCCATGTCCTTATGAGTACTGAACACAGTACTCCATGTAGGGTCTCACAGGAGCATAGTAGACTGATAGAATCACCTCCCTTGACCTGCTGGTCATGCTTCTTTTGATGCAGCCCAGCGTACAGTTGTCCTCTGGAGCCATGCTTTGTAACTGCATAATCTCTGTAATTCTGACCCTTCTGATGACAAGGGCTTGGTCTTTGTAGCTATGCATGTCCTGCAAAGGCAATCACGAGAAAGATGCACAAGTCTGAAGACAGGACACTGAAGCACAGGAAGAGCAAACAGTGGGTGACTGCTTTTGTTTTGTCAGCACAGTCTGTACCACAGCTTAATAATAACACTTCATTTCTACACTGGGAGATAAAGGAAAGAAGGATTTGCTGCAGTGCTTTTGGAGCTGCTGCTCCAAGGACGGATATTGGCATTTTTTAAATTCTGGTTTAACTCTCCAGCCCAAATAGTGTTCTTTTAGCACAGTGTTATCACAAAGTGTTACACCGAATACATAGAAATGACTAATAACTTTTTAGTACATCAAAGGAAAAAGTCCTTGACATTTCAGGTACTTTTAATTAGGGTTGTTGTAATCAGCTTCCATGTAAAGACGAGCTGTTTAGATGGGGGTTGGCACTTGAAATGCATATTTTTCTGTGATTTCTTGTCACTGAGCTGAATAATTCAGTTATATTACCACTGTCTGAGCTCTACAATGGCTATAGCATATTTTGCACCAATTTGCCTCTCTGTCCTGCAGTAGGACAGTAAGTAAATACCTCTAGGTTTGGTTTTTCCTGAAGTAGGAATTCTGTTCTAGCGTGTATTGTCCTGTGGTTTCACAGAACATTGTCTGGCAGGATGTGGTCTTTTCAGAATGTATTTCTGATACAGATCTGACGGAGTCCTCAGACAAGGCCCATGCACCCTCTCTTCCTGAACTGGTACAGACAAAAAGGAGTATTTTTCCTTTAGCATAGTATTGATCATACCATGCTGGGTTGATCTCGACAGTGGTTACTCCATAGGGAGGTATTTGCACATGCTTCCAGTAAAATTTGGAGATCTTGTTTGTTTTCACTGTTTCTGTGTTTCCAAGGCCATGTTTACAGTTCTGATAAAGGCCTTTAGCCATTGGGATTATCCAGGTGTTCAGATCGTGGCTTTATCTTTCCAACCCCTCTTATTTCGTACTCAGTTCAAAACCCCCTTTTTCTAGAGCCTGATTCTCCCTTCAGTCTCAAAGAGCAGTAGAACAGATGCCTGTCTGTCTAATCTGATCATAAACCCCTGTGTTATCCGATGGAGTGGCAGGTGTATCCTGAGACATTTTCTTCATTGGAAGTTGAAGGCTTTTTCTATGAATTTTAGTTTGACCACTGCTATTTTTAACCATTCAAGTAACTTGTAACCACTTTCTTCATCTGTTTTTTTAGTGTTATAATTTGTATTACATATGTATGTTGAAATATTCTGCTCACATTTCAAACCAGACTGATTTTAGAACCAAAGGTGCTCATACTACGTCTGTGTCATCAGAATTGGTGTCAAACACTGAGTTTGGCTGTGTTTGCACATTTCTATTCCTAAGCAGAACTTACGTAGCATGTAATGATCTCATAGATGTCAGATTGAACTTGTCAGTGCAATTTAGTAGCCAGAAATTCTGCTGACAAGAGTGGCATGAACTCTAATCTCATTTGAAGTGTATTTCCACCATAGACAAGGAATCTCAGACTGTCATTATAGCTGATAAAAGCCTGCGAGATCTTTAGCATTGGTCATGACAACCATTAGATGATTTAACCAACAGGAGGTTATAGAGCAGGAGAATGCAAAACGTCTCCAAGGTCAGTGCAGCTGAAAGAGGCTGGCATCGCAAATCAAACCTTAGGAGATGTCAGGTTCATTGGCTGAGTTGTGCTTCTGCCACTGGGCTTTTATAAAGTTGCTGGTGGTGCTGCTAAAAAGGCAAAACCTCGTCTCCCCCTCCAGAAGTTGGTCCATGAAGAAGGCAGTTGTTCACAGTATGGAAGGTTTGAAAACTGTGAGGTTGGATGCAGGCTCTGACAGAGGTATCTGGGAAGACTTTGCTTATCTAAACCTTTCTTGCCTCCAGGCTGAAAAGGTGTTGGGAGGTTGTGGCTCTTTCACTCCCAAACTCCATTCTGAAAGCATAAACAGCAATGCTAGAGCATCCCTCTGTGGCTTGGGAGTTTTTAACAGTTTTGGTACTGCAGCTAGTGCTTCCGACAAGAGGTTGGTATAATGTGCTCTGACAGAGACAGATGAGCATTAAATGCTAACTTCAGGATTTTCGTGTTCAGGCTTGGAACTCAGTAGCAAAGAGAGGAATTGCTGAATCTATCACATTCTGAATATATCTTGTGTTTTAACTCACAGAATTACAGACTCACCAAGCATAGGCCTACAGGGATGCTGGAGAGGGACTCTTCTTCAGGGACTGCAGTGATAGGACAAGGGGTGCTGGGTTCAAACTGAAACAGAGGAAATTTAGATCCTGGCGCTGGGCACCAACTCCAGGCTAAGAAGGATTAGTATCACCAAGCTGTAGGATTAATTCACAGAGCAGATAGGAATTGGTGCTATTTTGCATAGTGTGACTGTAAAATGCTGTGTCACTTACCAGGTAATTTGGCTATTAGGTCAAGTCTCTGGCTACAGGTTCACATCTGGTTGTGTTCTGCCCTAGCAGTGCCTGGTTCCCCCTTCGTGTTCCCATGGTCTGAGGTCTGATGAGCACTATGCTGTCTTTCACTGATTGATTTAATTTATCCTACTAGCTGCTTCAGTGAGGTCAGTGTAAGAAAACTGATTCAGAATCATGTTGCAGGATAAGTTGTGCAAATGAGGAACACATTAGGTAGGTGGTTTTGTTGGACCAAGCCATTCTTCTTTGGCAGCTGAAGAGGGTGGCATTTGTGTTATCAGTTGTGAAAAAGTAGCTCTTAAACCTCTCTATTTCAGATGATGAAGCATGTTTAATGCTGTCTTTAGACCTTAACTCCAACCCTTACCTTGATAGAGCACACAGTTTCTTTTGGGCTGTAGAGGGTGATGTTTAAACCGCATATCCAGGCAGGAATGAAGAACAGAGTCTGCCTCTCCACATCATGTCGTGACTACACCGTGGAAGAAATTCATAGTTCCTAGAAAAGGCAAGATGAGAAACCCCTGTAAAATAAATGTCTCAAAGAGACAAGAGGAAGTTGTCATAACTAAGAGATCGAAGTCAGAGAGGTTCTTTGTGTGTGCAGCCTAACTCATTTCTAAACAGCAGCTTTTCTTCTTGTAAAAGCAGAAAATGGATTCATCTGCCTTTCCTACATCAAATCATCTGAAAATATTCACTGTTTTCAGTATTCTGTGTGCATTCAGTTTTGGTATTTGAAGGAAATGCAGTTAACATGGGATGTGCCCAAGATACCAAATCCAGCCGCCTGTGATTCCTCTAAAGGTGATTTCCCCACACTTAAACTTTAGATTAGCCTTTTCATATTGAATACAGTGTTAGCAGTTGAAATTACCTGTGTCCATAGTTTAATACTGAACTTGGACTTTTCAGCTCCATCTGCTTCCTCATTCCCATTAGCTGAAAAGTCACTTTGTGCATGTACAGTGAGTAGAAGCAAATGATGGCTGTGGAGTAGCCCTCAAGGTTTTGTGCCTGGATCACTGTAGAAGAGTTTCTTCTCTGCAGAAGTCCTTTGCTTTACTTTCTTTCTCTGCTTCTGTATTTCTCTCATATGGTCACACAGACGTTAGTTCCACAGGAAAGGACAGCAATGTGACAGGCAAGAAGCCAGGCAGTTTGTGCTTTTGATTTCTGCTGTCTTCTCCCCATTCTGTTTTCTCCTGAGGTTCTCAAATGTTCTGTCAGGGTTTCCTCAGTTTTCCTGGCCAGATCTACTGTGTACAGTTGATTTGGCATTTTCCTTTTTAGATGCATTACTGGCAAGTGCTAGTGAAGAGGTGCCAGAGACTGTAACTTCTCAGTCAATGCAAATATCTTCAGCATCACTTTACTTCTGGTCTAGAAGTTCTATTATTAATATCTCAGACTTTCTCCCAAGTTATTCATTAAGAATAAAGCGTACATTCTCTCTTGGGGCATGATTTTCAGTGCTAGGTTCAATGCCAGCCTCAGTTCTGCACTTCTTTCTGTGCATTACAAACACTTGATTTCATTCCCTTTGAAATAGTGCCTTTACTAATATTTTTCTTGTTTACAATTCATATTTAGTTCTCAGAAGAGATTGGGAAACTTGAAGACAAAGTCGAATGTGCCAATAATGCCCTGCAAGCAGACTGGGACAGGTGGAAGCAAAACATGCAGTGTGACATGAGATCAACGTTCACTAATGTGGCTGAGAATAACCTCCGTTATTATGAAGAGGTAAAACCACTTTCACAATAGCAATGTTATTCTTTCATAGAGTATTTCAGTGGAGAAGTCCATGGATTGTCTCTAGAGAGGGATTTTTGCATTTTAGTCCAGTCCTGTGTTAAGGTCAGGATCAGTTTTTGTGGGAAGAGGGAGGCACTTACCCTTCACTGGACATGTTTCAAGCCATAAGTGTTTTATTTGTTCCCAAGCGCTTGATCCTGAGTTCATCATCGACAGAGGGCACTCTAGTTTTACTAACCATTTAACCACATAATTTGGACCATATTTTGTGGTTCAGTGTCAGCTGCTATAGTTCAGTTTGGAAATCTTTCGCTGTAACTGCATGAAGAAGCCCTCTGGAAAGCTGAAACTTCTGTTAAATGTATGAGGAAAGCACTGAAATGTGATTCCATTTCAGACAGCACATTCGGGAAGTCCTTATTATTTTTCTGAAGGAATTGTCTTTCATGAAATAATCAGACTTTAGGAGGAGAAAGAAGAACAATACCATTTTTAGAAGTTAATGTGAAAAGCTTAAAAAAATACAAATGCTGCAAGTATGTAAAATGAACAAATCAAATCTCTTTATAATGGAACCTTACTCCTTCAGAAAGGAAGAAAAGTGGTTGAAGTTAGATTCTTATTTTCATATCAAATGCCACAGAAAATATTCTTCGTGAGAATTCCCTTTTACAGGGATATATACTAAGACAGAGAACTTGAAAACATATAACCAAATACGTTAAGCATTCTGTGAGGTTTCTTCCTGAGGAACACGCTGTTGATTGAAGAGCACTGTTTGAAGACATCCCAGATGTCTTGAAACGGCGTAAAGAATTTCTCCTTCTTTTGAGAAAAGAATTGCAAGGTATAAGCCATGTATTAACCATAAATCAGTGATTTCACAGATCTGTGTGGCTAGCTGTGATTTCCAGTGCTGTACGCTGAACTTTTTATGGCCAATGACAGTGTCCTGATTTTACAAATCACTTTGTTAAAACATAATTGAAAAGACAGAGCTCTTGATCATAATCTAATTAATTAACATCCAGTCTGTGAGATGCATGGGCATCGACAAGCTGTTGTTCCATATTAAAATCAAAATATCTCCTGAAATCAGGCAGCAAGCTTTTGGCATCCTTTCACATTTTCCTCAGTTATTGATGGTCTCTGACTTTATCTCAGCAATACATACGTAGAAATGATGCTGAGTGGATTGGAATATTTTGTTAATGAACGATTTGCTAAATTAAAACCCCAAAATAATAATTTATGTCTCTTTCCTGTCTAGAAATGCTTTTTTGCTGATTAGACTTTTAATTCAGAATAGCAAAGCTCGTCCCATACATTAAATTGCTCTCATTAAGTCACAGACTGGTTCAGCTCTCACATGTCCAAAATTAAACTACTTTCAAGTGTTACCTGCAATTATATTTCTCCAGATTTATTCATTTGAAACAAGTCGAGGTATTTCTATAGCCTTCTAGTTTACTGACTGTCTGAATTTAATGTGCTTGAATAAGAAGTGATCCTTCTCCTTTGATGCACCATTTGGTGCTTATTGCACTTTTTCTTGCTGCAGCATCCCTCATCTTATTTCCTGCTTCCCGCCCCCCACCAAAGTATGTTCTCTGCATGCTCCCAGGCCGTGAATGCCATGGAGAGGATTCATGCCCAGCTCTTCTGTTCATCTCCTGTGAGATATCATCTCTTACTTTCTGATTTAGTCAGTACCTGCTTCTCCTCCTTTCCACAGCTTCCTCCCCCTCCTGTTGAACTCCTATTCTTGCCTCTCCACAAGCACTGTCCCATTTTCTTCTCTATGTCAACATTTCACTGTGCTTTGTTTCTCCCCAGTCTTGTTGACTTTATTTTCCATGCACACAACTAACCAGGAGTTGTTCATGTTGGTGGCCATTCTCTGCATCCCTCACATTGCTGAGAACTACAGAGTGATGAGACATCTCATGTTTTCTAGTGGATTTTGCAGTAGAGAATCCAGTCCTTCAAGAGTATGTAAAACTAAAAACCGAGCCCAACATTGGCATCCATCAAAGTGCACTAGAACATCTAAAATGTTATTTTGTCTTTGTCACGATATGAGGAAAGAGTATGACCTTACATTTGTTTGGATCTTCCCTTATTTGTAGTTGTCCGAGGGTTCTGCTGTCAATCTGTCAAGCATCACTTAAAAAGATGTGCTTCAAAGAGTATGTCTCATCACATGAAAGAGAATGTCTCCCTTAAGCTGAATTGATGGTCGTGTTACATGAAGTGCTACTTTCAAGTGTTACCTGCAATTGTATTTCTCCAGATTTATTCATTCAAAACAAGTAGAAGTATTTCTGTAGCCTTCCACTTTATTGACTACCTGAATTTAATGTACTTGAATAAGAAGTGTTCCTTTGATTCTACAGCTGTGCTGTTTCTTCACAATCTCTTTTTGTCACTCAAAGCTGTAGCAACAAAGATAACTAAAGCCCCAAGTTGCAAATGTACGGGGTTATGAGAGTGAAGGGTTTGCTGTGATAATGTGCAAGCTATCTTAGGATTTTATTTAAATATTTAAACATAATGTAATTTAGTAGCCAAGAATTACCATGACTGAGTATTTGCTATTCCTGTAGCTGGTCTTAAAAGTTCATAGGGTTCTCGCCTTCTTTTTCTTTGCTTCTGGAAAACAGTTGAACACGCACTTAAGTCTTTCTGTATTCCACAAAGGCTTAAAGCCAGTAATATGCTGCATTAATCAGGACTGGAGATGCACTGCCAAAATAGGGGGGATTTTCTGAAACAAGATTTCAAAATTCAGAGCTTGATTTCTGAAGCAAATAGCAGTGTCTTACAGAGAAAAATGCTTGAATGAAGCATGTGTTTAGCATCCTACCCTTTGTATTATTCCTTTTCCCCATGCCTTAGGTGCGATGCTATTGTCTGCAGTAGCACACCTTAGCCCAGACAAGGTACGAGCCACACAGTTGAAATCACAGGCTGCTCACAGACTGGAGTTTAGAACTGGGAAGGTTGACTGTCATCAGGAGTATTTTCATTAAGTTAGGTACAGAGGCTCTGCAGACTAAAACCAAACCAAGATCTAAAGTTAGTGCTGGTGGTGGTGTTATTTAGCCAGCATGTCTAAAGCATTCCCAGTACAAATGAGCAAAACCAAACCAGGCAATGCTGAACTGTGGCTTCACAGAGAAATGGAAATTAAACATTTACTACATTTTTCCTTTTGCTTTTCTCACGTGTTTACTGTAGTCTTGAGGATAGTTTCAGCAGTGAAGACAAACACTTTACATGTTTCTCAGCAGGGATCTTTGTTAACCTATTCTCTCCAGAACAAACACCAGAAGAAGTGGCAAGATTTTGCTGCCCAATCCAAGGATTAGTTAAACATTATAAATCCAGCAAATATGAGTTTGGTTTTCCACTGCTCATGAGGCGCTGTAATAAATGCAGGAAGACTGGGGATTTGTCATAATGTAGGATGATGTTTAATTAGTTTTGGCATGGAAAGAACATGCTTTTCTCTTGTGCATGGATGAGCCTTTTTTTTCACAGCATAGCCTCTGATTTTTCTCATGTCAAACTAATCCTGTTACAGTCTTTGCAGCTTAATCAAATAAAAAGCTACAACCATCTTTGCTACAGTGAGATTCTTGCTGGTAAGGACACAACTTACTCTTTTCCCCAAATCAGAAATCATTTCCTCATTTTCTTAACTATTTCAAGTTTATTTCTGTGACCTACATTCTTGTACAGGCATAAATTGAGCCAAAAGACTGTCTGGGGCAAAGCAATACTCCTTCCCCATTACAACAACTTCCTTTGCAATCCAAAGCTCTCCTGTGCCTCTCTAGTTAGTAAAAGCTGTAGAAAAACAGATGAGATTTGTTGTTTGCCCTAGAGGCCTCTGTAGTGATGCATTTAACTAGTCATTTGGTTGCATAGCAAAAAGTTAGCTGCTCATGCATGTCGATTACATCCTACCTTAGCAGTGCCTGGGACGTTAGCTAACAAAGTTCATGTGATTTTCCAAAGCTTCCACATGGCTGAGCCCATTTGTAACTGTCACTAACCCTCACTCCTGTCAACCAGAAACTATTTCTTTTAAACACTTCCAGGAAGATGTCTTTCCCTGCAGTTGGAATCGCTGTTTCTGTGCACTCCAGTTTCTGTTTCCATGCACCCAGGACTGTGACAACATTTTTGGTCACTTTCTCAGGCACACATAGGATTTTATTTTCAGAAAATGCCACCATAAAAGGTTTCAACCTTAAAGAAGAGGCAGCTGGGACACAAAGACACATGGCACGTGACACACTGCTTCTGCTGTTATCCCTACTATGGGCTCTATTTTTAGATCTCCTTTTTCCTTAGCTATGCAGTTGTACTAAATATGAAAACCATTTTGCTGTGGATGCTTCCGAATCGATGTCTGATCCTGCAGTAGTAATCAGAATATTTTAGGTAAAGTAGACTTATTTAGCTTCTTGCTATTTCATTTTGTGTAATTAGGCTTTTTTATGTCTTCCACCAGGCTTTCACAAGTAATTGGATTATGAATTTCAATCCTCATTGAATTTCCTAGGTTTGGTTTTCCTTTTTCTCCCCTTCTTTTCTGGCTCCTTTATGCAAGCTGGCTGATCCTCTGTTTCTATCTCAGTTTTCCAACTTCCAGGAAAACGAAGTAAAATCATTCCATAATAATGTTGAAATATCCATCACTAACAAATGTTGTTTATGCAGCTCATGCTTCACAGTAGAAAAAGCTTGAGCCTAAGGCACAGAGACCTAGTTTTGGGTTGATGTGGTTAATTATAAAGCTTTTCAGCTGTGATGTCTGACAGTGAAATGGGCCACCATTGCTCTTACAGTTTGGGAAATATGCTTTGGTTATATAAAGGAGGATGAATTAAAAACTGAATAACTTGTGGAACTGAAAATGTTTGGCATCTTTTGTCTGGAAAGACTCCAGGAGGTTGTATCAGTCTGGGTAGTGAACATCCTGGGACTGCATTTGACGATGCGCAGTTTGGCTCAGCATTGCAAAGGTAACAGAAAGCCATTCTCGCATTGCAGCCAGTGCTGATACATGTGCTTTCATTCACATGGCTGAACTTACAGAATGACAAACCATGGAGTTACAGGCTAGAAATTAAACTCTTGTTGGGGAAAAACAAAAGTCAGCCATTGCCAGCAAAAGACTCTTCAAGAAAGAGTGATCATTCCTAGTCCCACACCTAGAAAGAGCCTAAGAAAACAGATGTGCCTTGTAGCTTTCTAGGATGGTAAGCCAGGCTGAGCTCAAGCAGGCAGAAATCAGAGTCCAAGCACCACAGTGAAGACACAGTGCTAGCAGCTGTTGACATTTTAAAACCAAGATGCCACCTTCCAGCTCAAGCATCTCAAATAGACTTGGCTGCCACAGTGTCACACGAAGTAGGGGAGAAGCTGTTGATCAAACCTTTAAGGCTTTATACAAAAGGTCAAAAAGACTTTTTAAGCCAGAAATCGGTTTGCAGCACTTGCAGTTGGTGCTAGTGCTGTTTTCACTGTTTCTCCCTGATTTACCATGTCAAAATAACACTTCTCCGAAAAGTCGATGAAGAAATGGGTTTCCACACAACTCTTTCTTAGCCTGTTGGTCTCCTCTCAGTAATTCAAACCATACGTGTGCTCTGAACAGCAGCACAACGCTGTTGTGTGCTCCAGCAGCAGAAGTTAGTTGGGGATTTTGTCAGCCAGATCAGAAGAGGACTGGAGGAGTAGGTTGGAACTGGATGAGGAACTGGGTGAGCTTTAAGGCCCTTTCCAACCCAAACCAGTCTATGATTCTATGATTGAAACAGGGCAGGCAAATTCATGTATTGCTGTGATGCTATTGAAAAAAAGAACCTGTTTCAAATGGAAAACACAGTTTGTACAATTATAAATACATTTGCCATGAGGAGAGAAACGCCACTTGTTGTAAGGATCACATTTTCCTCAGCCCCTGCCTTTCTGGTCCCATTTCTTTCCTGTTACTCAGGAGCAAAAAGATTTTTCAGTGTGTTTAGAATATAACCTTTTAATTTAAGTTGGAAGGAAAATTAGGCATACAGTAGGAAGCCACAAGGATTCCAAGGGAACTGTACCTGACAGTGTGCTTCCTGTTCGGTAGAGATCTTTGTCTGTAACTAAAGGGGGAGATGGAAGAAGAATGTAATTAATGTTTGCATCTTCCATGCTAACACATACCATTACAATACTCACACTGTGCTCTTGTCATTACGTAAAAGAAGTGACCTTTACAGCTCACTTGGCTTGTTGGCTAACATGCTGCACATCACTGAGCTGCCTAGGAAACCATATTTTGCTCTTACCATAGCCCCACAAAAGGAGCTTTGGGACAATGAGGATGTATTCTGCTTTTTTCTTCTCCTTGGCTACCAGTTTGACAGGAATCTCTCTATCTGCCATATTCACATGTATTTGTGTTGTCTTTTGGTTTTTTTAAGTGCCTTGCTACATGGGAGTCCTTCCTAGCATCTCAAAGAGTGGAACTTCACATGGAAGAAGATTCTGAAGATAGGCCTTGAGAAGTATCCCTGCTCAACCTCTGCATAGTCCATGCAGTGTTTCCCAACCAAAGTGCTTTATACAAGATCAAATACATCGTTAAATTTAACTGTTAAGAATCAGTGAAACCAGCTTATCGAAAACTCAGGTATTATAGTCCTGAAGTACATTTTGGAACATGCTATATACCACTTTATACTGCTTAGCTGTGATTTTACACATTTTTATGCAAGTGTTTGCATTCAGTTGTTTTCATAAATATTGCATAATTTGGATATAAAGTATTTTAAAAATGTGGAAATAGCTTCATTTTAATAAAAAGTTTAATAAGAAAAGCTTGGTTTTGTTGTGGATCTTAGCCTGAAAGAAGTATTTTGGTATTTTAGCATGCCTGTTCCATTCTCTTTGTTAGCAATTTCCTGTGAAATTACCTAGTGTAGTCTTCAAGGAGCTCCTTAGGATTATTTTGCTAGCTTGTGCTACTCACCCAATGGCAACATGGCACGGAAAGATGCTGAACATGTTCTTGGGAGATTAATGCTGCTTTAAAGTACTGGTAATTCCCTGTTCAGTTTGCTGTATTTCCATGCCTATTAAACATCTTCAATTTGACTTTTTATAAAGGAGGAAAACCTCCTGACAGGTCATGAAACAGACTGTTTCTACAGTGATGCAACGTAAGTCGCAGCACTCATCCTGCCGACACAAGAGCTCCATTTGGAGTTTGCAGGAGCAAACCTTGTATTCCCATGGTTGACCTTCCTGTAATCCTGAACTTCCTCCCTCTTTGGATAGCTGGTGTGGTAAAAAAAGGGATAAGGAAGGGAAAGGGAGTTTTGCATTAAAGTGATGGGCTGAGTGGCTGTGGGCTTGCCCAGGCTGGATGAGCCATTGAGAACTGTAGATTCCAAGTGAGACCATGGCCTTTTCAAGGCTTCCCAGGAACACTGCCTTCATGCTTCCCCTATCAAGTATTAATGAAAGTTCAGCTATTTCTTTCTTTCAGCTATAAAATAGCACTTAAGATGCTTCTGAAATACTGAAGGAAGAATGCATCTCTCCCAGCATGGACAACTCAGATGAGAGGCAAGTCCGTGTTAGGAGGAATTTGGTTGGGGTATGGATGCTCGCAGGAGGCATGGAATGACATGGCTGGACTTTGCCCATTGTACCCTTCCCACTGATTGTTCTTAATCTCAGAGCTTCTGTCAATGTGCTTAATAGCCCTTAGTGTCTTTCCTTGTGCTTTATTTTCTTCCGATTTCCATCTAAACCTTTCGTATTTACTGTGCTGAATGTCGGTGGATTCCACACTTTAATTGGCAGGAACAAATCCAGTTCATTTTGAGATCCCCTTAACCAGCTACCCAGTAATTTCAGGCAATGCCCTCTGCCTCTTGAACTGGGAGAAGAGGTGAACGACTGCTTCCTATTTGTCTTCCCTGTGCCACTCAAGAATTGACAAACCTCTAGTGTGCCTTCCAAGCGCTGCCTCCCAAGAGCTGCCTCTTTTCCCAGAGGAAAAGCCATAGCTCAATATCATCTTGTACAACGGGCATTTCACATCTGTGCTCACTGCTGCTGCTTTCCTCTCTATTTGCTAGTTCTTCTGAGGCTGGGGTTCAAAGTGCAGGCACACCAGAGATGTAGATGTCGTTCGAATTGTGCCTTTTGATTACTTTTCCTCATTCTTTCCTACTCATTTCTGATTTGAAGTAGCACTGAATGGTGAGCCGCCATCCCATAGAACTGTCCACTAACGTTAAGAGCTATTCTGAAGGTTACTAAATAATTGCATTTCCATCATCAGTGTGTATAGATAGAACTGGCTTTTCCCCAGGGAGCATTCATTTGCATTTATTAATACTCAGTATTGCCTTCTGTTTTTAGCTCCCCATCTCCCAGTAGTTTACACTCCTATAAACAGGATTCCTACAAGATAGACAGCAGTAACACTGAACACCAGATAAGCAAAAGTTCAAGAAATTCAGCTGCAACAGGCTTACCTGGAAGGATACAACGGTCAAATGGAACACAAAGTTAAATACTGAGCCTCTAATTTAGGCTCCTCCAAGAAAGTGTAATGCCTGGTGAGCAGCGATAGGGAATGCCAGTGTGCTTTAGCACTGATTTTTACCCGTATGTTCAGCAGAAAGCTGCTCTTTGAGGTATTAGGAAATCAGAAGCATTTTGCATCCTTGGTAGAAACGTGGGCTGTGGTTCATTATGTTCATGGTTTAGTTTTAATTTCTTTTTAGCTAGGCTATAACCTATGGGGCAAAGGCTTTGGTAATCGGTTATATAGAGGCTGATTTTCTAGTAGCACTATCATCACGCAAAACCAATTGAGTACAATCCACCATTGTCCTTTTTGTGTCGTGAGAAGCCTTCTGACACTCACAATTTTAGAGTCTATTGTATATTCAGAGCTATTTCCAAAGGTCTTTCTCGTATGGAGTCACCTTCCTTAGACAAATGCTTAGCAAGTGCTTAAACTCTTTGCTTACTCAAAATCAATCTTAGCGGATTTTCTTTCTGCTGTTTTCAGACAGCTTTGTGCACAGCTTGTTAGAGCCCAGCCACTTCAAATCAGTTCTGAAGTACCCGAAGTCTGACAAGGAATTCAGCTTCCAGCTGCTTCCAGCTAACAGCTCCTGTCCGGAGGCCTCCACTCCCTTCTGCACATTTGCAGACTGAATATAATGAACCGCAAGACAAATCTGATCTTCAAGGAAAGAAATTGGTGCAAAAACGGGGCAATGTTTTACTGTGTCTGTCTGCAGAGAGCATGAAACACCAGCACTGAGTGGTACAACACCTCCTGAGTGGGTTTTAATGTCACATTTCTGTGAGATAACTTGAAAAACATCGGTGTTTTCCTGGAACATGGCAAATTCAAGCTCAACCCGCGGCTTCCCAGCTAGCTAATCACCACCTGCAGCATACAGAACCAGCACAGCTTGTCAGCTTCTTCAGGAAGGCACAGAAAGGTGACCCAAGTGTCTTTTCTTGGCCCAGCAACTCCATTGTGAACAGCATCACTGACCTTGCCCACATCAGAGAGGGGACCATTAGGAAGTAGTCATGAGTTCCTGGTCAAATCCTTTTCAAGTGCCTGTTACAGCATTCTGCATTGATGTACAGATACTTGGAAAGCACAAGTCAAAGACATGTTGAAAAGAAAGAAAAGAGGCCTCCTTCAGCTCAGTTTGGTGCACAAAGTCCAGCTCCCAGCTAACCCCAACTGGGGTGAATGTGATCGCACAGCTTGTAGGGCTGCAAGGTTTAGATGTCATGGTGAGTGTCAAGACCATAAAGAGGAAACAATTCCAAGCCAGAAGAAATGCCAGTTGTTGGGAACATGCTGCCTCTTTCTGTGTTAGTATTATATATATACCTCGGGCCTGCAAATAGTATTATATTATATACCTCGGGCCTGCAAATCTGCATTTCTTGTTCAACTGAAAACACATCTAAAGACAAGAACAAAAAGCTTCTCGGCTGCCTGACAGGGAAGCTGTCACCAGTGCAGACTGCTGGCAAATAGGGGTAAACCAAACAGCTTGTATGGGTAAAGCATCAGTGGTTCCAACCACTGTATGCTTGCCTGGTACAGACTCCGTAGCTTCACAAGTGATGTGAGATAAGATGCATGTCCAGAGAAAAAGGATATATGGACAGAAAGAGCTGCTGGCCCCTGCTGCTGCCAGCCTGCACCCAAAATAGTGACTATGCAAAAGGATGTGGGGTTTATATACTGAAATCTATTTGTCCGATAGCTATGGGCTCCTATGGATCTCACTGAGAGCATTACTAAAACAAGGGTAGTGCTGCACACATGAATCATGAAACCAACCTTCCAGCAGGAGCTGTGCGCACCAGGAGGAAGATGGAGGGGTTTTCTTCCATATGCTCAAATCACACTTAAATATCTGCACTATTTAATATTGCACAAACAGTCTCTTGCAGCCTCGTGATGAGGGCAGAGGTGGTTTAATAGGCTCTGATATGTTTTGAGTTTACTCAAGGAGAACAGCTAAATAAACCTTTGCCGACAGATGGAGGAGCTCCTACCTGCTGCTGGTTGCGCTGACTGAGGGACTAGAGGAACAAATAGTAAAGCCTTAGCAGAAGGTAAAGCAGAAAGTTACAACCCCATGGCAGCGGGCTGGAACTGGATGATCTGAAGGTCCTTCCCAACCCACACCAGTCTGGGACTCTGTGAAAGTACGTCGACAGCAGAACATTCATGAAGCACAGCACAGCTTTGAAGCTTGTAGCAGTTATGAACTGCTGGCTTTCTGTTTCCTCCACTCTCGCCCTGCCATCATGATGAAGAGATAACCCCCCCACAGAGGCAGGTGATGAACACAGGCTGATTAACAGAAACGCTGCTCAGCAAACTGAACCTGAAAGTCCTTCAAGAAACGACTGTGTTGCTTGTCCAAGCTGCAGCAGTGACTGGTGCAGCCCCACTCTTGGCAGTGGCTCTGCCTCGCTGGGGGATCTCAGAGGCCACTGCTCATCTGAACGTGAAAGGGACAGCCGCAAACTCAGCAGATTTGAGAGGTGTTGGGGACCTGACAAGTGAAGGTACCTCCTGTTTTAGGGAAGATACACCATTAAAGACATGCGGAACTGTCAAAGGATGTCCTTGTTTAAAATATAACTGGAGAGATTATCAAAACCCCATTGTATTCCTTAAGGCAAAGAGTCAGACTTCGAGACCTAGCAGTTTTTGATCTAGACTGTGATATGGCGCTGAGTTTTCAGCAGGAAGAATTCCTTTGATAACTGGATTGCTTAGAAGGTTAGTTAAGGAATAAGCATTATGATGTCTGCATTAATAATTAACCAAGAGTTGCCAGTAAGCCATTAACTGTCAAAGCCAAACTAAGAATCATCCTTGGAATCAAGGCAGCGTTGATTACACAGTGTGGGGAATGTACACTGTTTTATAACACTGTGTCAGCTTAAAGAGCATATTCCAAATTAACTTCTTTAATCAAAAGTTAAGTGGCTGCAATGTTATAATGGGATGTTTTGTTTTTCCAGAAGGAAAACAGCTCACCAGGCTCTTCTGCAAATGAAAAGAAATGAGCTGTTTAGTTCTCAGTTGTGCGCTGGAACTGCCTTCATTTAAATAAGAAGTTAAGCTCGCACCAGGAGGTAAAAAGCCAGGAATGTAACAGGAGAGCTGAGCTGGAAGCTCCACGCATGTACAGCTATCACAAGGCTCCTTGTATCTACCTCACTGGCCTTCCAGAATGCTTTTTCATCTCTTTTTACTGCTTGGTACTTCAGTATACACAGCTCGAGAGTCCAAAGTTTCTACCTAATAAAAGCAAACGAGGGAAGGTTATGAAGCTCCCTTTCAACCTAAAAAGTGTTCTATGAAATAAAGTGAAAATTGAGAGCAGTGAGACGAAGAGAAAAACTATGACGGGGATTTAGTGCACCCTCTTCTACCCTTGTCCACCAGCAACACATTTTGCCACAGCCAGAAGAACCTGGCGGGTGCTCTGCTGACATAAAAGCAGGCTCAGGTAAGGGGAGAGGAAGGTTTGTAAATGGGTTTGAGGGAAAACAGCGAGGTGAGAAGCTCTCCTTGGACGCTGTGTTCATTTGCTGACAGGACAGTCCACGGATTATAAGCAAATCAATTGTGACAGCTTAACATAGGAAAGTCACTTGTTCGATAGCTGCTGGTGCTTTCATCATGTGAGTGCACAGGTTTTGTAACCACCTCATTGTGAGAGCAACAGAAAGAAGGGAGAAGTAGAAAAAGGGAGGCACACAGAGGGAGAAAGCACCTAACTTACTTAACCGTCTTCTGGGATGATGGTTGTGCCCTATGGCATTGTTGAGAGCCTCATTTTGTCTCATAGGAGTACAGCTAATGAAGAAACATACTTCTGCTGAAGTCTGAACCCAGAACCTTTGCTTTCTATTAGCTCTTTCTTCAGTTCTGAGTTCTTTGCTGAAGCAGTAAGACTCAGTACAGACCAGCATCAGCTTTATCCAGAGTATCTAATGCAGAAAGGCAGTACTGGGTCAAACTGGCAAATCTGAGCCGGCTTCTTTTAACCAAGGCAAAAAAAGCCATGCCCTGTCTGGCTCAAATGCAGAGATGCCAACAGAAGATATTCCCTAATTCTGTTTTTTTTTTCCCCCTCCTTTTCCATAAGAGCTGCAAAGCCACTTAATACAGGTCTCACTCTGGTTCCTGCTTACCCCCTGAACACCTCACTCAGGTTTGTAAGGACGTTTAGAGCCATGTTCAGGCGGGGTACACAGTCTTCTGAGCAAGGAGCGGAGAGCTGGGAGCCAGGCACACAGAGGGAAAAGGGAGTCATGGAATCACAGAATCCCAGACTGGTTTGGGTTGGAAGGGTCCTTCAGCTCCTCCAGCTCCAACCCCCTGCCATGGGCAGGGACACCTCACACCAGAGCAGTTGCTCCAAGCCCCTGTGTCCAACCTGGCCTTGAGCACTG
>JAOEHX010001396.1:0-13428 GCA_025448015.1 Bolborhynchus lineola
GGTGGTTCAGTGATTCCTACAGGCAGACTGAAGGTAGAAATGCACAACTGAGCTGAAAAACCTCAATTTCTCAACAAGCTACGGGCTGTAGTTGGAAGGACACAGAAAATACTGGTGTCAGTCTGATGTATACAGAATAACAAGGAACAAATGAAACAGATAAATGAATGCTGCCTTCCTGCCTTCCTGAATAGCATCTTGTGCTGCAGTGTGTTATAACTGCAGTCTCTGTGTGATGTTGATCTCTGTGTGATGGTGTTCCTACAGGGAGTTACTTGCTACAAACTGAAATTGAGTGCAGTGCATCCAAGGTACATGGTGTGCTTAAAAGAGATGGCACAAGTACTAGGGCCCAGAAAAGGACGTAAATGGGTCTTGTTGCTGAGGGATAGCAAATATAAGACTTGCAGTACGATTGGTAGCCCAGAGCACTCAAGCCAGGATGGCTCAGCCTTAGCAAGCCTGTTCAGGATTTGTCTGCAGTACTGCAGCCTGATGAATCTCCAACAGAGGGAGCGCTGCCAGTTCTGTCGTGCACAGTATGTGTGTGAATATCAATCTGTTCTATTCGTTACACTATACAGGTGCTACAAAAGTACTGCAGTGTAAACCAAAGAGAACATGTTAATGAATGAGCTTGCTTGGTACTGTGCAGAACTTAGAAAGTGTGTGATAAACTACCTAAGTTAGAGCAGAGCTAGTAACTGTTTCCCAAGTAGAGAGAAGAGAATGCTTTAGATAGTACCTGTTCCTTCTGGTTAAGATTTAACTACAGGAGGTGTCTTTGACAAGTTGGCAGTTTTAATGAAAAATAAAACTGTATTTTCTTGAAATGTTTAGTTGATGTGTGAGTGTGGGAGTTTCTTAAATGGGATTTCCTCCAAGGTCACAACTGTCATATAGTCAATCTGCTATCTCAAACCTTCTCTGAATAAGCATACATTCTGTAAAGATTTACACTCACTTCTAAAACCTGAACTAGCAGAGTGCACAAACACAGTGTGTGTGTCCACATCCTTTCATTAATCATAGAATCATAGAATAGTTAGGGTTGGAAAGGACCTTAAGATCATCTGTAGCAATATAAATGTTTCATGTAAATCTTCACAAAGCACAGGGAGCAAACAGGCTGACTTAGGATGACAACAAAATTCAGGTTGGAAGGTACCTCACAAGGCTCCAGTCCAACCTCCTGCTCAATGCAAGGCCAGTGCTCAGGTCACAGAATCACAGAATATAGAATGGTTAGGGTTAGAAAGGTTGCTTAGGACTTTGTCCACCAAAGTCTTGAAAACTACTGAGGACAGGAACAGCTCAACCTCTCTGGACAGCCTGCTCTGTTGCCTAGCTGTCCTCATGGGGAAAGGTTGTATGCAGAATAGAGTCTTGTAGCCAGTCTGAATGTCTCTTCTTTCAGCTTATGCCTGTTGTCACTTCTCTTCCCATTTTCCATTACTGGGAGGAGCCATCCTGGCTCTATTTTCCTCAATTATCCCTCACAGGTAGGTGCTATGGTGCTGCTGTTAAATCCACCTGTCCCTTCTCATGGGGTGATTGCTCCAGATCCAAAAGTCTTGTGGCTCTCCACTGAGTTCTCTCTACTTAATTGGTCTTCCCTGTGTTAGGGGGCCCAAAACTGGATGCTACTCTAGGTGTGGTCTAGCAGGTGCTTAGCAGAGGTGTGTAATCGCTTCTCTTGGTTAAGCTGTGTTGTTCACGCAGCCCAGGGTAGCCTTTGCTGCTTGGGCACACAGCTTCCTCATATTGAGCTTGCTTCTTGGGTAGGAACCATTTGCCATGTCTACCTGCTGTAGCATTTGAAGTATATTCAAACAAATCGTGGGGCAGTATGTGATAGCAATGTGGAAGTGGGCTGGTTTAAGAAAGAATTTCTATTTCTGTGCTATTGCTCTGTTGCAGGTTCACTTACTGTTTCAGATCTGGTAGTTAATACTGTAGTGTAAGTAGATCAATTCCAATAATAGTATGACACAGGATATTTTTAATCACAGGTAAAAATGCTAGCTGTAAAAAATGCACCATATTTGAAACAAATAAACAAAACCCCCTCTTTCTTCAGGGAGCTCCCCTGGATCTCTGCTCTGGTTCTTCCACTTCTCCTTCTCCTCCTTCTCCTTCTCCTTTCTTCTCTACTTCTTATCCATGGGGTAGTAAAGCACAAGCCTTAGAGGGCGGGAGCTGTTACAAAATTGGATCCCAATGCATGCAGCAAATGGTTAGGGATTGTATGGGTACGCATACAACTTGGCAAACAAGTGCGGCATGAATGTAGGCATGAATAATGAAGCAAGATCCCCCACTAGCCAGCCCCTGTGGTACACAAGGGGTAATTAACCTGACTATATGTAGCTGCAGCCTACAGGCCCCTGCGCTTAGTTAAAAAAAGATAAAAAGCTTTTTGAAACAAGATTTTTTTATCTAAGGTATAAAATAGAAGCAATTAATTGCTTCATTCCCAAGAGAGCACTGGGAAGCAAGCAGCTGTTTCACAGTGCACAAGCAGCTTGCTTATGTCCTGACACTTCCCCCGTGCGGGGAGCTGACCACAGCGTCAGCTTTGTTCTGGCCAAAGAGTTGGCTGAAATGTTCAGGGGTTGCCTTTCAGTGAGGCCACTGCTGCTCTTCTGTCTTACTGCTGCTGGAGAAAGATGCATTTTGTGGTTTTAAGAAGGTTGATCATACCTGCATTAAACCAAATTCACTTCTGTGGTCACCCCAGCCATCCTTAAGCACTGTCCCAGTGTGTGACTCTTGAAAGATAATACCAGCAATCAGTCACAGCTGGATCAACACACTGGCTGTTGCTGAATTTTGTAATCTTGACTTGGTATTCTTCCATGTCTTCCTAATCTTTTCCTGCAATCTTCTCTGTCACTGCCTGCATAGACAATGGACAAAGATACCTCCAAAAGTTGGGGTTTCTGTTCCAAATGAAAAAAATACCTGAGTCAAAAGAAATCTACACTTCTTCATGGCTCCAACTTGCTTTTCCATAGCTACCAACAACAAGAAAAATCAAAAGAGAAACATCCTTCAATTACATCCATTACAGTTTATCTGACTTGCAGTTTGTTTGACTTGCCATTTATCTGCATTTTTCTGTTGTCTAAGCATGCTGCTGCAGAAGGGAAAACAAACAGCGACTGAGAGGAGTAATGCTAACCTGATCCCAGCAGCTAATGGAAAACAGACCTTGGTATAGTGAATAATTTACAAGAATGTTAGGCAAACATCACAGACCTGATATATTTGCTGTGGGATGTCCTCTCCCATCTCACCATGCTTCCTCGAGACAAATGGACTTTTTCCCTGCTGACAGCATTTTGGAGCAGCTGGCTCAGTGCATTTTCTGCTTGCCACTGGTATTGCAGGAAACAGGAATGCCTGACAACTTGCTGGGCATTCTCCCAAGCACAAGAGGGTTTCTGCTATACAGCACAAACACAATTACGATTTGAAAAAATTAAATACCTTTTAATTTAATTTAAAACCCTGTTGTTAACAGTGTGGACATAGGGTGAGCCTTGCCTGAAGGCAACTGCCCCCTTTCAGCTGTTGGAAGCAATAACATGCTGACTATGGGAAAGTGGGGACCTGCCCTTTTGGATGTAAAAAAGTTTTATAAGGTGAAGACCCAGCAAACAATAGCGTGACACTGCTGAGAATTTGGATATGCAGACTATGCCAGGTCCCTATTGTTATCCCTGCTTGTACAGCAATGACAAAGGTGTAGGCACAAATCCAAATTACAAGGCAAAGTGGATCAAAGCTACTGCAGTTTTTCAGCAGTACGGAAAGTAGCCACTGGATGGCAAACCTCCATGTCAGTGCTGATATATCCTGACATGCTTCTTCCCCGTGGTAAATTCTGTGAAGGTGAAGCGCTGTGTCACTCTTCCATCAGCTCTTTCACATTCTAAACTGGGGAATCCTGTGCCATTGTGTCGAAAGATTCAATTCTGTCAGTTTTTCCTTCACTGTTAATACCTCCCATTGAGAACCAGCTGCAAAAAGTCACATCAGCCCATGCACGGAGCTCCTCGTGTTCATGGTTACATGTGACTTTAAAGAACGTTGAACCAGAGGGACGTACGTCTGGCAGGAAGGAAAACAGAACAGATATGGCTCATACAGAAATGACATTAAAGAAAAAACAAAGAAAATTCAAAATATCACTGAAGATGATTCACAAACCAGTAATCTCCAAGTGGCCTGATGCTACCATTCCCTTATTGCTGGGGAGAATTGGAAAAGAGGTACTAGTTTGCTTCTTCTACATCACATTAATTGACGCAGGCAGGTAGATCCGCTGTGTTCTAGATCCTACCCAGAAATTCTTGTTTAATCATATATGCATGCATGGAGTCTACATGCCCAGGGGATTGTTTTCCTCAACAAACCTGTATTCAAAGTACTGGGGGAGAATGGCATGTCCGCATGATGGGACAACCTGTGTGACATCAAGCAGGCTGCAGCTTTCATGCTGCAGCAAGAGCTGCGGAGCTGCTGCAGGCTTGGGTCTCCAGACACAGAGAGCCTGTTGTGACTTCTATCAGTGCTCTTTGCAGCATCTCTTACTTGTCCCATCACTCGCTTGCCATGGAGGAGGCAGTGTGCAAGCCACACACCACTGCGGTCTCTCCTGCTATGTCAGAGGTACAGGCAGTTTTGAGGTTTTGGGCAGCCTCAAAACTGCCCCAAATCATGGTTTACGTCCTGGATTTGTCTTGTACTCACTGTTAGTTGAGGTATTCAGCAATCTTCAATTCAGATCCAGCTCACCTTACTTTTTCTTCATCTTTCAGAAAGGCTACAAAAAGCCTTTCAGAGTGCAGTTCTCCAATTGATCGTAGATGATCTTTTTAGTCCCTTCCAACCCAAACCATACTGTGGTTCTGTGATTCTAGGATCAATTTTTACACTGAAATAGGAAAAAACAGGCCATGTGCATCCAGCATGGGAGTATTTAGTTTCAAGAAAGGCAATTAAATAAACTGAGACAAGCATTATACTCAGCAGTCTCCAGCAAAAAGGAGCAGACCCAAACCAAACAAGCCTGCCAAGCATCCTGGATGCTGTTCAAAAATACCATGTTAGAAGTCCACACTAGAAGATGCCACAACTCAAGAAGAAAAAGTATTGTCCCCTCACAGGATGAGCCTAGTATTTTGGGGTGCAGCCCTGAGTGTGCCTAAGACAACCACAGAGAAACATTGTTCTAGGAGCAGGTTCCTGACTAGGAAATCCCAGCACACGTTTTCAATGGGTAACAAAGCAGAACAAGCTCAGTTATTCAGTACTGCCTTAATGTGGTGGCATTGCCCTTTGTTTTCTGCATCTCTTGGAGAGACATGCATGTGTGGCTCAAACTGATCTAACTCCAGTGTTCAGAGTCAGTCATCAGATCAGTCTGCTCAGCCATGTAGTTACAGCTCCAGCCCATGGGGACTTGTTCTTGGCAGTGGTTTCCTACTGCTTCAGTTACTGCTGAAACAGGTTTTTTAATTGCTCCCTTTGCCTGGTGTCTGTGACAGTCAGTCACTGAAGCTGCAGACTTTAGACAGATCCCTGCCAGAGCCGTGGAGGGACTGGCCCATACTGCCTGCGGCTTATGAGGTCAATGACAGAGAAAGCTTCCCACCTCACATTTGCTGGTTATTGTAGGAAGCACACTTAAACACATTTTTGGTTGTAAAACCAAAGCACAGGACCCAGAGAAGATTTTTCTCCCCTGACTGGAATCTGCTGTCCTTTTGATTTGCTGATTGCTGACTCTGACACAGCAATGTTAACCTGTGAGAGTCCTTAAAGAGCACCAATTGCATTTCCCTGCTCTGCAGCAGCATAACATGCAGCTACTTTTATATGTTGGTTATTCCCAGTGAACGTTGCTTCATTACCCCGGAAGTTCTTTGAAGTCCCCAACACAGGGGTCCACAAGACACATCTCTTCTGTATCAGCAATGGTGACAGTCAGCAGAAAAGTGTTTCAATGCTTCCAAAATCCTTATTCAAAAGGCTAAACATGAATATCCTTATTCCCTGTTCACAGGTTTGGGGGCAGTGGCCGGACTCAGCCTGCCTCTCACCCTGGTCGCCAGCCCAGCTCTTCTCATCCACCCCTGGGTGTCTGCAGCACCGTTTCCCTCTCCCTGTTCTCAAATTGAGTTTTAGACCCACTGCAAGAGTAATGGATTGGGTTGTTATTCAAGTTGCAGGTTGCTGAGCACTGGGTCCCATGGGCAAAGAAAGTATTTGGATTCAACATTTATCTTTATTTTTTCTCTTATTCTCAGTATTATACTCAGTAAACCAAAATTTCCACCCAGACCCATCCACATTGAAGAACACTTCCAAACAGAGTTTATAAACCCAGAGCTAATTCACTTCAAATTAGAAGTCTGGATTCCTGGCAGAGGGACAGATACTGAAACACTTTTAAACTTGAAGGAAGCCCAATATAAAGATGCAAAAGCTAAAGCACGAAAGGTTGTGGGGTTTTTTTTACCAACAGTCTTGTTTTGATACAGCCCCTGGGTTTGGGTACTTACAGGTCTGGCTACCACTCAGAGGGCTGCTGACTAATGGAAAGCTGTTTCACGTGCCTGCTATGGCACTTGGAGTACTTCCCATACAGAGGACTTCTCCTGCGTGAGGCTGCTTTTCAGCATGAAGAAGTCTCCAGCCCCACCATGGCTGTGGGCTCCAGGGCTCGGGAGACTAACAGAAGCATATTTAGCATCGTGCTGCACAAGGCCGGCCACAGGAATGGACAGCTAGTGCAGAGACCAAAGGCTTGGCGAGAAGTCTCTTCATTGCCCTGCAGCCAGCACAATCAAGGGGAAGGATGAGTTTAACTCAGGGGCTTCATCCCCACACTGGCCGTGGAGAGGGAAGGAGGTGGATGAAGGAGATGGGCAGAACACAGACAATGCGCAGGGAGAGCTGCTTGTGTGCCCATGCTTGGGGGATGCACAAACAGCTCCAGGTTCAGCTTCAAATGGGAAGAGGCACCTTCCTCACCCGACACCTAAACGTTGCTGGGCTGTCCCTGTCTGCCTTTCAAAGGCCCTGAGCTTGTGGTGTCTTGTCCCAGCAGGTCCCCTGGAAGGCAGTGCTGAGCTGTTGCCACCAGCATTGGTCCTGGCAGGGGACCTGAGGAGCTGCTCTGGGTATTGCGGTCACTACTGGGCTAGCCAATGTGGAGGAGAGGCTCGGTGGTGGTGTGGGTTTATGAGCTAGAACCCATGTCTCTTAAAGTACTGGGCTCGCCTAATCACACTGTTGACGTAGTAGCTATCTCTGTCACAGGGGTCGTCCTCGTAGACCTGAAAGTTGCCCATTTTTGCACGGTAGGTGCAGATTCCCCCTAGAAAGAGTTAATAAATTGTTGTTAAAGGCTTATAAGTAAGAAACAAAGATTTAAAGGTAAAAATTCCTAGCTAAAAGGGCCGTGCATGTCACCAAGCCAACACAACTGCTTGGGAAATTGCTCATTCTGCAATTCTGCATTATGGTTGAAAAGCAACTGATTTTGTAAAATCCTTATTTCTATAGTGAAGGAACCCATGACTCTTTCCAAATGAAAGTGGGAATGGCATGGTGGTCCTAGAAAAGGCTGTAATCAAAAAAGGTGTTTGTAGAACAAGGAGAGTAGGAAATAGCACAGGGTGAAGAAAAGAGTACACAGATAACATGGACTGAAAGCAACCTGGATCCCAAGCTTCCTTCACACAATTTAACAGCATGCCACGACCAACCTGTTGCATTGCGATACCTCAATTTCTGCCTTCCCCAGTGGCTTTTGTTTGGCTGCTTTGAGCCTTATTTGTCAATCTGACAGCTATTTCACTTGTAGGATGAACAGAGAAGAGGAAAACTTAGCTCCAAGGCAGGCTTGTTTCATGCTGCTTTCTACTAGAGCAAAGCTGCCAAGGAGCTTAGCTACCACAGTCTCCTGTGGGCAGAAACATGGAGGCCCTGTGAATAATGCTTTGAACTAAGAGGCTGCATCTGTATTCAGACCTCTTGCTGGTCTGTTGCTTTGGGATTGCCTCTTTTCAACTAGAAAGCTCCAGTTTGGTCTGGGTTTTTTGATTGTTTGACTGTTTAGTTTGGCAAGAGATGCTGTAAAATCTACTAGAGTGATGCTCTTTTTCCCTTAAAAGTGATGCCAGCAAATGCACAGCACTCCCATCACTCAGAGTGTTCCTTTCTAGGACATAGCCCATCACATACCTCTCAGCTGCTGGTCCCAGGTCCAGGTAGGATGTCTTGCCCGTACTTCATTAATTGAAAGAACCAGGATAGTTGAGCCCTGATTTATATGCTCTTCACTATCCCACAGTCCAAAAGGCTGTTGATGCCCACCAAGCTAGAAAAGTCAAGCAAGAAAGTGGGTTTCCCTTTGAACACAACCATGACTCTTATCATCTTCCCTGTCTTCTTTGTAGTCCCAGGCTGTGACTCACTGAAGTGACCTTACCCAGGGCAACACTTATGCACAAGCTTTGATGTAGAAGGAACAAATAGAAGTGCTATCCTAAACACAGAACAGTCATTTACTAAGGTAAGGCCCTGGGATAAATACTACATTACTTTTCTGTTACTCATACTCATCGTCCCCATGTACCTGCATCAAGCCGTACTTGTGCCGTTCCTGGTCCCAGCCGTTGTCCAGGAGCAGGCCGACACGGCTTTCCTGCGAGATGATGCCAGCGATGAGCGCTGGCTCCAAGCACAGGTTTCTGGCTACTCTCTTAATCGGGATCTCATATTTCCTCAGGCGTATGATGTCTGCCTCGGCAGAGCTCCGTACCAGGGCAAATCCTGCAGGTTAGGAAAGGGCAGACTTACACACCCTCCTGTCCAAAACCCTCGCTTCACCTTTGAGTGGTGTTTTAAAGGAGTAACTTGGGTTCTGAAGTAAACACAGCTACACCAAGTTGGGCAGTGGCGCTTGAGGAACAAGCATTGGCTCTGACTGTGGCCAGAGACCTGCTGTGCCAGTAGTAGAGGATGATGAGGGGAAGAGGGCAGCTTCTCAGGAGGTGGGACTGCACATTCATGGGCCACTCCTGCTGCTGCACTGCTGGAAATGTGGCTCTGGAGTCAGAAAAGTGCAATTCAAAATGCATTTGAAAAGACTGGGAGGGTGACTGACTGTCCAAACTGCAGTGATGCTGCATTGTTAGAAAGGTGGGGTTTTCTCAAATGTAATTTTGGAACAGTTTGGAAACAAGAAAGCAGGTTCAGATCCATATTTGGACACCTGCAGCCAGGTGTCTGCCCTGGAGCTGCCTACATCCAATGTACGTGGCAAAGTCCCTGAAGATCTCAGCAGCATGAACCTGATGTAGTCAACTTTGTAATGACGGGGAAGTAACACAAGACAAGAATGAGGGAAATGGGAAGGAGCTACCAGAAAAGTATCATCCAGAGGTAGCACAGCTGTGCACGTGGGACCTTCCTCCTGCAAATTGTGCCTCTGGCTAGATGAGCTGACATGCTAACACTCAGGGCCTGGCTCTTCGCATCTTCCCCTTTGAGCAGACAGGCCCTGGGGTTCTGTGAAGATGCTGAGGCTAAAGTCCTGGCCAATGAAGAAACTGTTTTAACTGAAAAGGGGTTGCGCCTTTTCCCTTTGCTTAGCAGCTGAGGATCCTCACTATGGGACCTGAAGTTTGTTCTCCCACTTCCTACCAGGTCTGGAGGCTTCACAGCACCTGACACTTTGGGAGAGAAGGTGTTGCTTTCTCTCTTTCAGCTAACTGAGTAGCTGCAACACATTTAATTTGGCAGCAGACAAAGCATCTCTCTGTAAGGTACAAACAGGCTGACAAATCAAGCAATAAATGATACCTACCACAATCCGAGGCTCTTACAGCTGTACAGGGGACCAGTGGAGCTTGAAGAGCACTTATATCGCCATAGCAACTGTAACTCGTGGATGGAGCTGAAAAATTAAATACAGGTGTTTGAAAGCATAAGATCTCAGGGTGATACTGTACAGTGTGCTGCAGGTCCATACAGCATGAGGGATTCATGCAGAGCAGTAATCCACATCACCTTGTGTTCGCCATGCTTGTACGGTTGACACTGCTCTCCATTAGTAACGTTATCAAAGAAAAGTGAAGAACAGAAATTTGTTCTTTTCTAATTGCATAGATTGAAGTGAATGAATCTAATGACAATTTAGAATAGGCACCTGCCTCGTTAGGTCCAAAGGCTGGTGTGGGAGAGGGGAACCACAGCCTCCGCAGTTATTTTAGAGGGTGCTCCCCATCCAATCCCCAAAAATATCTAGGACCCCTCGGATGGTCCCCAAGCACCCTAGCTGGGAGCATCTTCTATGACCCTCTGTAACTTGGTAAGGAATTCATTCATGAGAGTGCTTGACTCAGCCTGGGCAAATTACTCTGCTTCCTCAGTTCCGGAGGGATGAACAGCCTCCATCAAAGAGCTTGCCACATTGGTGAGATCATTTCTGGGCAGGCAGGGACCAGAGAAGGTATGTCTATGACTCCCTTTTGGTGTCAGTCCCGAAGTCTAGACATGCTGGTCTGGGACACACATGGACAGCAAGCAGCCTCATAGAGCAGGTGAGGACCATCAGCCACATGGGGTTTTACAGTGCTGTGCAGAAAGGGGACCTCAGGGCTGACTGCACACCTCCTCTCTGCCATCCCTTTGCAAACAGTTCCTGGGTGTTTTTGACAGGAACCCAAACCCAAACCCTGGCTCACCAACAAGGGCCATAAGGCCCAGCAAAAGCAGTGCAGGAATCATGGCGATGGCTCTCCTCAGCTGCCTCAGGACACCTGGAAACACAGTGGTTTGCAGAACATGATTGAATCAGTGCTCATTTTCAACATCCCTATATCAAAGTTTGCATGCCAAAAGCTCCCAGACAGGTGAAGATACGTTGGAGAGTAAAGACACCCTCTCTGCAGCATGTCTTTCCCCTCACCCCCAGAATGGGATGCAGCCACCAGCTTCAGAAAGTAGTGGTGGGAGGAGAAGGAAGTGATGATCCTTATCTGATCCTTGTTTGGGGGTACAGGCTTCTCCTGCCACTGAATGTCTCCTTCATCTCATGCGCCATTACACCACCACATTGAGAGGTAAAGGCCATGCCTGGGGAGCTGCGGAGCAGGGAGGTCCCCGTCAGCAGCCTGGGCCAGCAGGGATTTTTTTAGCCCCTATCACTTTGTATTGTTTGCTCACATGGCTCCTCCTGAGCACCCATAGCATGTCTTTAGGATGAGCAGGTGAGGTACTTTTGCTTTAAATAACTGTTTGAAGTCTAATATGCCAGAGAGCACACATCTTTTTCTGCCTGTTCCAAAGGCAATGAGATTTTTTGCTTGGCTTTTGGAAAAACATGTGTTCAAAAACGAAGCAATACGACCCTTAATTCTCTGCTAAGACTATGTGAGGCAACTCCAACATCCATCTGATGAAATAATACTTATGTGATAATTTATGTGGCAGATAATCACTTTACTAATCAACGCATTCATTGTGCTTGATAATAGAATTCCAAATTGTCACCAGATAAAAGCTATCAACTGCAGAAACATCGACTGTAGTTGCCTTGGTGCTACATGCCTTTAAACTGAGCTGGGTTTACGGCTTACAACAGATTTGTTCCCAAGAGGGTTTCAAATACAAAACGTGCTACAAGTCTTGTAAGCAATCATCACCCAGTGCAGTTAACTCTTGAAAACCCTTTCTGATTTTAATACGAATTTTAATAACAATTTTAACAATAATTTTAATAATATTTTTAATAATGAATTTTAATCTCTTTGACCTGTATTTCTACTGCAAACCAGGCTGCATGGGTGCAGAAACACAAATAGTCCACCAGGGTCATTGGAAATACTCTGTTGTCCTGAGTACGCTTACTCAGGCCAACAAATGCCCACTGCCAGAGCTGGGCACATGCAGTAGCTCAGTTTGAGCTTTACCCCTGATTATTCACAAGCCCAGATCGATATAGCTTGATCCAATACCTGTGAATTCAATGGCAAATCCATACATGGCCCCAATGAAAGCTACACACTGTAGCAATTTCCACATGTAGGAAACTGATAGATTATATAGTTTTAAGTTACCAGCCTTATTTTTTCCCTCCCATCACATGAACCATCACAGGCATAGGTAGAAACAGTGTAGCAATCACAACATCGACAAGATGCTAAAACAAAATCAAAGCTTCTGTCTCTGAATGAATAGTCTATGAATGAATTCCAACTCACCTGTCTTCAGTTGGCCTTCCTCTGAGGCAGGTCACTTGATGACATTTATATATATGTGTATGAAAAGGTACCCACCCTGTGGGCTTAGGAATTTTAATTCCTACCTAGTATGATGACATTTGTTTTGAAGTGCAATAAGTAATACATATTAACAGCTTACAACTCTTACGATTCCTTTCATCCAAAGATTTGCACAAGCAGTAGTTAGTAATACTCAGGACAACTCTGAAAGGAAATAAATACTGGTTTTCCTCCATCAGTAAGAACATTGATGCACAATAAATGGCTTGCAAAAAAGCATTGCAGTGAATCAGTGGCAAATGCCAGGCAAAAATCAGATCCCTGCCTAGTGCTCTCTTTGCTTTGCATCTGAGATTAGGCTGGACACATTTCTGGGAGGATTTATTGCCTCATTTCCACAATGATTTCAGATTGGCAAGCTTTTAATTATCATTCTTTCATATGAGTTCTGGAAAGGACAATTAAAGGAAAGCATCTCACTCCTTCATTGCTTACAGCAAGCCTAATTCAGGAGGGTGGCTTGAATACTTTGAGAGCAGAGGCTGGGTTTGCCTTTCAGATTTGGGGAGGCAGGATGCTGCAGCTGAAATGAGGAGGAAATGGACTGATCTCTCAGCAGCTGAAGCCCGTGGGGGCACACGGTAGGTCTCTGAAAGACTTGCACCTTGTAGCTGCAATACTTTCCAGGTATGCAAAACATCTGAGTCACTTGGAGATGGAAAGATGGTCTGGGAGGCCAGAGCCCTTCAGTCCTGTCCCCTTCCGCACACTTTTCTCTTCCCAAGACTCTGTCCAGTATGTGCAGAATCTGGGAGTGCAAGATTTCCTTCCAGTAGCTTTCTTTTCATTATTTAATACATCACAAATCCATCTATTCCCACTGCTCTCTTTTGGGCTTGAGTAGTATCCAGGAAACATGGTTTTGGCCAGGCACTAATCACTGGGTTTAAAACCAAGTGAGATTAAGAAACCAGAAGATGGTCAAGTGCACTTTGTCACCTTAAAAATCAATAAAGACAAATATCACAATGAAAATAGACATCTTCTCAAAGATTACAGCAAGGCTAGGCACTAATTCTTTGTGTACAAACTTGGTGTCTTATTGTGGTATCTCAGACTAGAC
>JAOEHX010001396.1:13438-27892 GCA_025448015.1 Bolborhynchus lineola
AGTACTGCTTGCCATAATGTAAGGTAAGAATCTTAGAATCACAGAATGGTTTGGGTTGGAAAGGACCTCAAAGATCATTGAATTCTAACATGCTGCCATGGGCAGGGGCACCTTTCACTAGACCAGGTTTCTCTAAGCCCCATGCAACCTGGCCTTGAACACTGCCAGGGATGAGACAGCCACAGCTTCTCTGGGCACTCTGTGCCAGAGCCTCACCACTCTCACAGGGAAGACAGTCTAAGAGCAGAATAGAACAGGAGAATCTATGTGATATCTTTGGAAATAACAGGTAGAAAATAAAGACATCACATCTATAGGGTGGCTTAAATCCTTCTAAAAAGAACTAGTGACTGCAGAAACAGAGGAGAGGAAAGCCAGAAGAAATGAGACGAGGAAAGCTCAGGATGCACTGGGGCCATCAAAGTAGATGGCAACAAACCCACTAGCTATATTCATTTGCCTTCCATAGAACAAGACAATTGTATTAGAAAGAGATGTGCTCTCTCAAATAGATGAAAATGATTTAGTATTAACACCCAGTTACCTTTCATGAAAACAGTATCATGTTAAGGATAATAAACCAGGGTTCCTCTGTTACTGAACCTGTATTCATAATGATCACTTGGCACCTTGTTTTGAGAAGCAGCCTCTGACCTCAGGTAAGATTTATTTCCTAATGTGTTGCCCACTTGCTGATGGTCCTTAAGATAAAGTTTTGAATTTAAATACTCTTTGTCTTTGCTATGTGTTTTCTTTCTCATTTATTACTTCTGTAATATCACAGATTTTCTACATTTCACAGTACTGCCTCATGAATTCTTAATGCCTCTTCTGCATTGCTTTGCTCTTTATTTACTCATTAAAAGGCGGATGTGAGGTTTGAAGTACAGTTATTTTTGTCTATGCTGCTGTATTCTTTTAAGTGCCTGGAACAGATCCTTGTATTCACACAATTTCCAGTATAAGGCAAAATAAGAGCATACTCTTTTAGCAGCATTAGGAATGGGACTTTTTCTTGCTAAAACCCACTTTATCCGCACAAAATGTGCCTACTGCCTTCTAAAGAGAATGGTGAAAGCAGGCAGCCTCTATGGTAACAAGGTTGTGCTCATATATGTCGAATGGGGCAAGACTCTAAGGCATTGCTATTGTCCAAGGCACCACCATTTAAGGAGACCTACAGAATGTTAGGAAAGTTATCTTCTGCTCAGAGGTCCTTGTGGGGCTGTAAACCCGGAGCACTGAACTCAGGTGAAGTGCTTCACAAGAGTGGGCTGCACCTGGTGATAGCAAAGCACAAGTTTTAATTTTTATGCTAAATTCAATACGGAAAATTATGTAAAGAGTCAGATAAGGGCTGCTTCTGACAGCCTGCAACGTGACAGAAGGGATCCATGCAGCTGCTCTTGCTAGGCTGCGGAGGGGATGAGTTCTAGTACATCTTTGTGCACATGACTAAAGCAGCTCTTTCTAAATGGCTGGATTTCATAAAGAGATATCTAGGAATGAGCTGGACTGATATGCCTGAGAAATGTTACTTTCTGTCATAACAATACCTCTTTTTATGTTTTGATTTATTATTCTTGGTGTTTTGTCTAGAAGCCCAGGTTTTTTGATTCATCTCCATCGCAAGATTCATTCAGAAGGACAGTGAATTGTTAGACCTCACGCTTGGTGGTAAGGAAAATATATGAAAGCCATAGAAATATGATGTTATTAAATTACTACTAAAGAAAAAAGACACAAATGTTATAATTAAAAAACCCCAACAAAACACAACAAACAACAACCCTATAATTTTAAACTTCTTGTGTAATCTGTAGACACAAAGAATGCCAGTACATACTCCTCTTGTGCTGGATTTTGGTCATCACGGCGTGTGATTGGGAGGGAGGAGATGGAAAGTCAAGGAAAGAGGAGGCAACCACTTATCAAATGGTATGTGCATCATCTTATACTTAAGAAGCAGGAAGGCTTCCTGGTATTCACAGGACTAGATTGGCAATAAGCCCCAGTCAGTGATCGCAGACATGGTTTCCCCATGGTCTTTCGATGATGCTGTTAGTTACACTGAGCTAAAGGGTGCACAGAGTGGAGTGGACAAAATTGCTACCTGGCAGAATACTCTTTTCCACTTGTTTTACATAGGAGAGACAGGAGACACCAAGGCTCAATACCACCGGTTCTTTCCCACTCACAGAATCATAGAATCACAGAAGGGTTTGGGCTGGAAGTGACCTTAAAGCTCATCTGGTTCCAAACCCCTGCCATGGGCAGGGACACTATTTTTTAACTCATGCCAAGGGATGTACCAGGGTGAGAGGGTTTTTTTATATCCTACTTAGTGGAGATGCAAGGAGAATGGATCATCATTTTGAAAAGCATTATGTATTGCACATGCTGTTCTCCTTCAGGTTGCAGGTTACAGCATCACATTTCACTGGGTGGTGAGAATACTATTTAAAATTACCCGGAACAATACCCATACTAATTACTGTCTCTGTTGTGAGTTTCAACTCCGGTTTCATAGTATCATCAGGCAGATGCATTTCTCAGGCTCTTCCTTTTGTCTGTGATCTAATTATAGGTAACACCAGGCATTCACAGACTTTTTAACTGTTTTATAGGGAAGCTGCCCATGACAACTGACGCATGTTGGTTGCCTACCACTAACTGGCCAGTTAAAGATGCATCTGTAGCATCATCTCAAACAAACCCTCTAGAGTTGTCCTTCTCAACTTTTAAAGGGATACAGCCAGTTCAGTAATTACATTTCCAAAGATTTTCTTTTCTACATCTAGTACACTGGTAAGTAATAATATCGAAGGTCTTCAAGCTTGTAAGGCATGAGGCTCTCAGTTTTCACTGTGTTCAGAAGTGAACAGGTGCTGAGGATCCCAATCTCTTCCTTTATCTTGCCTTTCTGAAGAATGCAGGTGGACACTGAAATGCACTCTGCGCAAAGTACCTCTCTAGCCATCACGTAGATTAACTCAGACCGTGAGTGTTTGTAAGGAAAAAAGTATTTTCCTCTGTTCTCTAAAATGAGACTTTGAATTTTACTCTAGGAAATTTGTTCTAACGAATTGGTCACTGGACTGCATCATATGAGACTTCACAACCCAGCTTAAAGACAGATCTATCACCTAAAGCAAGTCATTTGAAGTTTGAGACAGGAGAGGGTCCTGCACCTGCGTTGGTGCAATCCCAAGCATAACAACAGGCTGGGTGGAGAATGAGTTGAGAGCAGTCCTAAGAAGGACGTGGGGGTGTTGGTTGATGAGAAACTAAACATGAGCCTGCAGCGTGCACTCGCAGCCCAGAAAGTCAACCGTATCCTGGGCTGCATCAAAAGGAGTGTGACCAGCAGGTCGAGGGAGGTGATCCTGCCCCTCTACTCTGCTCTCCTGAGACACCACCTGGAATACTGTGTTCAGCTCTAGGGCCCCTGTAAGGAAGCACCTCCCATACAAAGATAGGCTGAGAGAGTTGGGCTTGTTCAGCCTGGAGAAGGCTCCGAGGAGACCTTAGAGCAGCTTCCAGTATCTAAAGGCGGCTGACAAGAAATCTGGAGAAGGACTTTTTACAAGGGCATGTAGTGACAGGACAAGGGGGAATGGCTTTAAACTGAAGGAGGGTTCAGATTAGATGTTAGGAAGATCTTTACTGTGGGGGTGGTAAGGCGCTGGCACAGGTTGCTCAAAGAAGACGTGGCTGCCCCATCTCTGGCAGTGTTCAAGGCCAGGTTGGATGGGACTTTGAGCAACCTGGCTTAGTGGAAGGTGTCCCTGCCCATGGCAGGCGGCTGAAACTGGATAAGCTTTAAGGTCCCTTCCAAACCAAACCATTCAGTGATAACTATTAAAGAATCTTTTCTATGTGCCTGAAATTCATGATACAAAGCACTGAAGATTGTCAACAATTTAGAAACCAAACAGGAAACAATTTCAGACCTCTTTCTAGGGCAGCACGCTAACAAAAGAAACAATTAGTGAGGAGGAAGAAGATCAGGAAAGGAATTAATGTGGCTTGTGTATTACAATCACATGATTTTCATATGATATCATCTTGGGAAAAGCCAGTGGTTACTGGAGGTTGCATAGCTTCTGAAGCAGATAAGTTAACTTTTAAACCTTTTTTGTAGGAGTCACATGTTGAAACCATACCACCAGACAGGTGATGCCTGGACAGGTTGTGCTCAAAAAGGCAAAGTATATCAACGTGGGTGCAACACTGAGCTGACACAGGTTCATGGCTCCTGGATCAGCGGTAGTTTTTAGGCAGCTAAAGCCATGTCTGTAATGGCTAATCCAAAAAACATATAGCCTTAGAATACGCACCTCATGGCATCTCTAGAAGCTAGTTTTCTTTACCCCCTTTCCATCAACAAGCGTCAAATATCACTCAGTGTACATGCACTTAAGATTAACCCACCAAATTTGAACAAGAGTATTTCGTGGTGATGATCTGGTCTCTTCTGTACTACTTCAGCCAATTTAATGTGTTAGCTTAAATTGATAAAGGAGGCACATGTTCCCTTTTGCAGCATGCAGTACAGAATAGTGATCTACAGGGGAATGGCTAACCAGGAGTATCTGGGGCACTGGAATGTCTTGGCTCACCATGATCATATCAGACACACTTAACACTGAAAGCTCTAAAGCATGATTGAAGAACAGATTAGACTTTCAGAGCAGTAATGTGGAGGAACCTATCTATCTATTTATCCTCAGGGGCAACATTGCCCCCAGAACAGTCCTAAAATATTCTACTGCAACTGCAAGTACTCTTCACTTCTGCTTCCTAGAGAGGCTTTTCTTAAATTCCAGAGGATAGCCATCACTCTTGAACTGTCGTATACTGCTGTTCTAAAGAGACAGACGGATCGGATCAATCCACTACTGACAGTTTTCCTTTTAAAAGTGGAATACACAGCTATTGAATATGCAGTGAGTTCAATAGCTATATTATTAATGCACCAGCTTGTGCTTGGTTTTGTGTTTATGTATGCGAGAAACAAAATGACAGCATCCCTCACACAGGGCTGAGGATGCTGGTTTTACTTTCATGTGGAAGACAAAAGGCTTGCTTTAGAAACTGTACTGTTCAAAGCCTGAATTTTCTATAAATATATATTGGAAAATACTCCTTTTATAATTTCTAGATGGGAAATAGCACAGTGTGGATTACTTGGAAACAAGGACTGCAAGGCATCAATCCATCTTGTGGGTCAGCCTCCTTCAATGACCGCTGATGACAGTAGCAGGCAATCCAGCCTGCTAATGGGGTCTGAGAGCAGCTGCTCAGTTGCCCTTTCCAGATTTATTTCTCAACCTGTCTCTTTCAGGGAACAGACCTCTTCATACTTCCCAAATCCCAAAGCTCAACTCAGCGCTTAACTTCCAGCTAGATTTTGTGAGCAGACCATCACAACCATATCATGGGATCAATCAGTGATCAAAGTGTGCTCAGTCAATAATCTAGCATTAACAAAGAGCTGAACGATGCAGATCTTGTTTTGTTACTATTGTCTGCATGCATTTCCTTAATGACTACTTCATGTGAGCATCAAGCACAGACTTAAGCACTAATCATTACTAAAGTTACATGCTGAGTTTATACATAAGCCCCACAATTTACAAAGCTATACGTGAACACTTCTCATCTCTTTATTGTACAATACCCTTTCATGGCTAACACATGCCAGACTGGGTCCCATTTTGTGATTACTCTAGGCTCAGGAACCTTATTTAGTCAGGTCCTTAGATATACTATCTATTTGCTGTAAGCAATCTCATGCAACTTGCATCCTTTCTAGGTATTGCATATTGCTGTCATCTTCTCATCTACCAGCCACATTGCCACTAGATTGCTGTTGACAAGTTTTGTGCTCTTCAGGTCTGTACAGCTGACACTTGCTTGAGTGTTCTCAGTACTGTTCACACTTCTGGCTTGCAGACCCAGGTCTTACTATCATGGGCACTTCCTTATTTAATCTGCACAGCAAAATCACTGAGCTTTACCACAGAATAACATGTTCCTCACTACTTAAATCACAAGGATTTTGCAGTCCTAGAACAATTTCTAAGTTTCAGCCCAAATAAAATTCTTGGATTTGGATTGTTCATCTCAAAGTAATATGCAGATCAAGAATGAAGAAATTAAAAGTACAGAGTCTCAAGTTCCCCTTTTATCTAAACCATGCATTCCTGCAAACTCCTTAGATCAGCACTGGAGTGTGTATTGCTGTATTACAATGCAGATGAAGGAAGAAGTCCTAGGAAGGAATATTAACCCAGAAAAAACAGCAGCAGCTGAAGTGACATGAAACCAGACTCTGACTAGGATTTACATCGAGTTTGTAATGGGGCTATTCACACATGGAACTGAACAACCTCTAATAATGCACCATGCTAGAATCCTGGCAAGCCCACATTTCCTCACAGCACTCAACTACGTTAGACATGATTTTATATTGCCACAACCTGTTCGACATAATTAGGACTCAGAGATGAGTCCTGCTAAGGCACTCTCAAAAATACTGTTGGAACATTGGTTTCCTAAATGGGATTTCATGCAACTGGATTAAAAAAAAAATAAAGCCCTTTCTAGCGTGTTTAGAGAATTTGTGCATTAAAAAGATCAACTCGAAGAAAGCCTACTTTATGCTTTCAGTAGATTAACAAGCAGCTGTGTATATCTTAAGCTGGTTGCCTTCTCAACATGGTGTTGTAATGTTAGAATTGTACACAGTTTGCTAGGAATCCAGAAAGAGCACATGCAACTTTCTGATGGACCTTAACGTAAAGAAAAAAAAATGGCCTGCAGCACCTAGACCCCGATCTGAAAGGAAGCCAAAGTCAGCATTAGAATTAAAATAATTTTATTTCAATATACATGAACAGAAATAAAATATAATTTTTTAAACTTACTTACAGAGATATATTGCTGGGCTGGCCCAACCACAAGTGTTCTCCACTACAAGGTAGCAAGACCAACTAGACCCACTTCACTGCTTTCTGGACTAACTGGATTCAAAGTACCACCTCAAAAGGGTCCTTCAGCACAAAGCAAACTATTTTAACTTTTATTTTATTATTTTGTTTAATGAAAAGAACACTCATCAACTCTTCACCTAGCCAGATATTTTGCATTGTGCTCCAAGGAAAGCCTTCCTTGAAAACTCTGCCCATTACTGAAGAACAGTACACAGTATATGGCTCTATAGCTAAACTTAACAGATCAAGGTTTCTCCCAAACACTTTTCTCTATTCTACTCTCTTGTACAAAGTATCTGCTATAAAATCCACACATTCACAACCACAGAATCATACAAACCCATGAACAAGGCTATTTTCAATATGCTTGTTGCTATGTGGTATTACCTGCTGTGTCAGCTTTAACATGCAGTGCACGTAGATGGTAAAAGGGCATTTCTCTTGACCATCTATTTCAGAATCCACAGAGGTTATGCCTGTTTTTACAACTTATAGTGCAACGTAGTTTTGTTATTTAGTATCATGATATGGCACCATAAGATAAGCAATCATTTGTTAAAATGCTTAATTCCTTTACTGATCACTTTGTAGTGCTTTACTGATCGGTAATAATTTTAAAAGACAACTGCAGAGGATTCGATAGGGAAAAAACTTTTTAAAAAATGTCTATCATCTCCTTTAATGAAGAAAATCAGCAAATAAAAAGCCTTCGAACTGTCAGATTCAAGAAAGGCAATAAAAAGTAGTTCTGCACACAGCAGTTAAACTGGGTTCCTTGCCATATATGACATGGACGCTAGGATACTATGAGGATTTAAAGAGATTTTTTTCCATGATTTTAACCAGCAAATGCTCTCAGCTACAGAGTTCCCCACACCACAGACTGCTTCAAGTATATTCTGGGAAAGCATTATTACCTCCTCACTCTGTTTTTATTCTTCATTGTGCACCTGCTTTTGGCCACTGAGACCGGATGATGGGCCAGAGGGACCTTTGGTGTGACTTGGTACAGTTGTTTCTAATAGTTACTTCAAAATGCTTCAGAAACTTATACTTAAGACAAAGTTCATCATTTGCCACAGTATTTAATTAGAAGGACTCAGAGTTTTTTAGTTACAAATGACTTCCAAAAGAGGAAAAATAAAATAGTTAAGCTTTTTTCTGCTATGACTCAGTTGTATAAAACTGTATAGAAAAATGAGCATTATGTGCAGATGTAATGAAAAGCAGTAAGCTGTATAAAAAACATTCTTAGAAATGTACCAAGCATAAACAAAAGATGATTTATAAATACATATATAGCTGTCATTCTAGTCATCATCAGAATCTGAATCATATTTCTTTCCTCTTACGGTCTTCTTATCCAACTTTGTAAAGCTTGTTCCAAATTTCTTTTGACTTTGAAAAGGTGGGTCCATCAAGTTACCACTAGAAAAAAAAAAAAAGAGTAAGAGATGTTGATTAAAGCCATATTCATGCAGATAATAAGTAGTGGCTCTCACTACTTGAAAATATTCAAAAAAACATTGCAAGAGAACACAACCTCTACTTCCTACAGCTACCCTAAGCAGCACTGTGGTGTTGCTAGCATAGCATATCCTGGACAAAATGGCCTGGGTAACTGTACCCAGGACAGGAGTGTGCACATAAACAGCAGCTGTGAGTGGGGCTCTAGAGGGAAAAAAAACCAACACAACAAACAAACAAAAACCCCCACCTGTGTGAAAGGGCTTTTGCTGCAAACTAAAGACATTACAAGAAGGCCCTTAGTGACATGGCTTATGACAGACTTGGCAGTCCTGGGGTAATGGTTAGACTTGATGACCTTGACAGTCTTTTCCCACCTAACTGATTAGGCAGTAACCAGGGTATTAGACTTTTCAACACAAATGAGAAGCCAGAAGTACAAAAGCAGCTAAAATTTTGTAACAGGGACTTTGGAGTGGAAACATATAAACTGGTTTTGTACTGCCAGAAGTCACTTCTTACATTCCTAGCCAGACAGTACAGCTTCTCCACTGGATACTGCGCTCCAGCTAGCAGACTATGGAAGGATTCATAGTGTGAATGAAAGACCTTGTAGGGTTCCCTCACCAGTGTGCACACCCAGGGTTTGTTGGGAACAGCAGGCATTTGCATAAAGCTGGAGCACCCACATCTACAGTAGAGGTGCACAAGGAAGGGAATGCCCTCCCCTTGCTTGGAAAAGGGTGTGCATGCTTTCACTCACATCACCCATGAGAGGTTTGCATCTAACTATCAGTAAGTGAGCAAATAGAACCATACGGAAATAGCTACGTAAGGATGTTTAGAAATGTGTAGGTATTAACATTTGGTAAATTACATTTTGCTGGCACTGATCCTGAATCAACAGTTCACTGATTGCCAGCTAATCACATGTCAGTAATAAGCCAGTATACCACTTGAATCCTGATTTTAGTCAAACAGTGTGACCTAACAGTTTGTTGGATTTTTTTTCCCCCAAATATAATATATCCTTTTACCATCTACCTATCTCACAGGTTGAAGGAAAAGAATTGTTTCTAGGCTCCGAGGAGGATTACCTCCTTTCAGGAGCTCCAGAGCACGGGACATTACAATCAGAGTGTGGAAATACAACACTTGCACAAAATGAATGCTTCCAACATATCTTTGGGGCTGTGCAGATGTTGTGGTTCGTTTTGCAAAGCCAGGGTACCAAACTCGGGATCTGGCAAAATGAACAAAGAACAAAACTTCCCCACTCCACAATGAGCTCCAAAAGTGGAATACACAGGTCTAGCTTGGTACAACTCCACTGAAAGACTTTTCGTATAAAAGGCTGTTGCTGTCCAGAATACACATAGCCAAACGGCCTTTGACTCCTCTGTGTATATGCTTGTTTCTGAACTTGTTGGCACTTGTTTTGAATTACAGATTTTTATTTCAGTCATTTTATCTGAAGTTCCAACAGCTACTAAAATGGACAGCAGTTTCTTTGGTTTTAAGATACTTCTTCCAAAAATTTGGAAATTAGAGACTGAAATAAATTCAGATATTTAAAATAATAAAGCCCTCCCCAACATTCAAATCAAAATTAAGCAAAATTAACTTCAAAGATAAAGATGATGTTTTTGCCACACTGGAGAGCAAAGCAGAAAGTTCTATTAAATTATTCTCCTGTAAAGTTAGGCTGTTGTGGTGACAGTTATCTACGACTACCTTCTATTCTGTAGTCTCAAATGTGGGATTTCTGATAATTACATCGTAGTGCCACACAAGTCATTTATTTGCACTTCTGAAACTTTCACATTCTGCACTGTTTATTGAAAACCAAGATTCATATTCATGTATGCAGCATGGGCTAGGATGCAGTTTAATGATAACTTGCTACGTTTTCTGATGGATTAAAAATGCTCAAACTTCACTGCATTGCAAATGTGACACATAAGATTCTATAGCTGATTCAGAAAGGATTCCACGAGATGCATCACTCTGAAAGGCTGTATCAAAGTACCATAGCTACTTTGTACACCTCATGGCCAAGAATTGGGTTTATTTTTGTTACTGTACAGAAAGGACAACACAATGCTCATTACAATCTCTCAGTACTCAGACAAGAAAACACTTTCCCTTGCCAAAGTACAGAGATTAAACAACTGCATTAAACTCTTGTGTGTCAGTTGTATACAACGTATCAAAGTTACAAACTATTACAGATCCTCCTGTCTGCAGGCAGCTTCTCCTTACACTGGATCTGAAAATAAAACAATCACAACCCAACTGATTACCTGTAATTAATTATGTCTGCACAGCCTAATCTCCATTCTAAGGTCTCTGTAGTGAAGTCATCAGTGTTCCCAAGATCAGTGAAACCCACAACATAGTCTTGTGTTTTTCCATCTTTTACCAGTGCTAGAGTGGGAAGTACTTTGATGCGCAGTCTCTCACACAAGAAAGGAGACTTTTCAGCATTTAATTTCACAAATTTTGTCTCAATGTGCTTTTTTGCCAATACAGTCAAATGTCTGTCCATTATTTGGCACCTGTGAAAAAAACCCAAAACACATGAAAGTATTAGACTCAATAAGCTGAAGAATAAGCATTTTAGAGAAAGTTCAAACAGTGAAGAGCTAATTCTATCACATTAACTCCTCAGATATGACCTTTGTAACTAAGTTTCAAGAGAAACTGTGTTTCAAAAGTGGCTGGATTTGATGACTACAAGAGTAACAGCCCGGAGCGCCTTTATTGCACAATTACACCATCCATTTCTCTAATTCCTTCCTAATTACTCCCACATACATCTGAAGGCCTCTCTCAGTTCTTGAGGCCCGTATTTACTGATGAAATTTCCCTTCAACTCCTGCTCTAGTTCACAGCCTGTCAGCTGGAAAAATCCCTCTATAAGAAACTTCATATTGCCAGAAAAGAGCTCTCAACATGCTACAGCATTCAGTTACCACCCCCACAACTGAGATGTGATAACTCACTGTACAGGAAAATAAAAATAAGCGATTTGCACAGTCTGCTTCAGCAGTACTACAGGCAAAAATAGTTTGCTTTTCTATTGCAATGGAATAGGAATGAGCATACAATTATTCTCAGCTAAGGGACAGTAACATGAACTGCTGAAAATACTTGTCAGATGGCAGAGATCTATAGGCTTGTCACCTGCAATCTCAGCTTTCTGGACTGTCTTCTTTAAATGGTTTGACTTAGCTGCGTGAACTCTGTGATGTGACTGTCCTTCAACTCCAGAGGAGAGACAAGTAGATCAAAAAGCTGGAATGGCCAAGGATGAAAACAACCTGATAGTGTGGCTGGTAAACCTGACAGACTAGCTTCAAGCTAGTTGCCAGCATGACACATTTTAAAAAGAACTTCCTCTTAAGTTCCTTCTGCTGAGTGTACAGATTTTATCAATTCAAGAAATTAGGAAACAAACAACCCAAACCTGTTCTAAGCTGCTTTATCTTCAGAGATAGTCTTTCAACCTCTTTGAGAAAAAGCTAGCCAGATACAACTGCTTCATACATTTCTGAAGCTTCAATGTGTAACTTAGAAAACGTAAGATACAGATGCCTCATTTTGACACAATGCAGCTTCGACCTCTTTCAATTTCTCACATTGAGGCTGTTTCAGTTTATACATATTCTGTAAGCTAGAGAGAACAGAACACCTTGGGTGGGGGGTAGCATGACCAACCAACACCAAAACCAGGACAACTGGCTCTTCCCTTCAACAAACTACTCTTCCTCTGCAACTGCATTTTAACAGACGATACCAAGACAGATCCACTGAGGAACAGCCTACAACCCAGAACTTCTGACACTCTTCCAAAAAAGTGGGAAATGTTATTTTAGATTCCAGCTCTGAACCAAGACATATTCTCAGGTCTAGGCATCTCATACCCTAGAAGCGTGACATAATCACAAGGCCACAAGCACAAAGGGAAAGCAGCTGAACTGCAATTGGTATCCACATCTTCTCAAAGTAAAAGGTTAAACTCTGAAAATGTATAGAGAAGTTTTTTTATTATATTTTTATTTTTGCTTGTCAGAACTGTCCAGAACAACCAAAGCAACTTTTTGAAATGTTGCTACCATATAATCACTACGTTCAGAGACATGGCTCCCTCAAACTAAACAATGAAACACAGCACTCTCTCAAATATGGTCAAAGAAGTTATACATTTACATCCTAATCAACTATTTGAGAGTATTAATTGTTGTCAAGTCATATAAAGATTAACTGGAATAGGAAAACAAAAATCAGATGCCTTGAGAAGGGAATGATAATTGGAAAATGAAGGAATCTCATTATTTTAAAAATGCCTATTTATTTGTGGAATTTGAAAGAACAAAAGAACATATCTGTTTCCGTAGACATATATAAACAAAAGGTTTCTTGAGCACAGCTTATTTACTATACCTGAATGTTGTATCTCTATAGAAATGGCACACCACGTTTTTACTTTCTTTGACTTCCTGGAAAAAGTCTCTCTCGCTTGGGATTTCTCTGTATTCTCCGTGTCCTTTTGAAAGCCACTCCTTTTGGAAAACATAAGAGGAAATAATTAGTATGGAGTATGTTAGTCCTGCACCTATATGCAAAATGTACAGCTTTTAAGAAAAATTAAAGATGGGACCTGCAGTGGAAACCCATTTCATACTGTAATAGAAGAAGAAACAAACTACTGCTCCCCTTCAGTTCTGTTTCGAAAATACAGAAATGTCACCAGGCTAGACAATACTTCTGGGTTGCCTCTTTCTCAGCAAGAGATAGGTGGTTCAGCAGTAAGGTGGTCTTACGTATTGGGCAATATGAATCTTGCAGAGCTGCATACATTTCTAGAGTGTAGCCTCCCAGTAAGACTAGACTAGTTCAAAGAGAAGCAATTACAGAAAATTCTCAGCAATTGAAAATTGCTAATTGACAGCTTGGGCTACTTTCTCTAAAACGTTTTTTGCACACTCACAGAACTCTTGTCCAGAACTGACTCAAGTCATTGCATGTCTTAAAATAGATTTCTTCTATTTTTCCCCTCTCTATAAAGAAAAAAAAAAAGGGAGAAGCAAGCCTGCTAACTCACCTACAACAAATTACATTTATCTGTCACAAAGCAGACACTGAAGGTATCTTACTACGAGCCAGGCTTCCAGAGAACCATTCAGGAAGCACATGCATATTGTTAATCAGAAGATGTATGGAAAACCAAAATTTCACAACCAGGCAACTTCACCTGTCTGATTAGGTGTGGAAATACAGTCTAGAAAAAGCTAATGCACTTGACAAAGAAACAAACAAACCAGCTTCTACTGAATTAATTGTAGTGAACTAAAACAAATACAGACTAAGACAAGTTATTAGAAATAGTGCAGTACGACAAAACTTGACAAAAAACCTTTCTGTTTCTAATGGGGGGTGGGGAGGAAGAGTAGATAAATCACTGATCCTGATCTTGCAGTTCTGTCTTAGCAGAGTGGGGGAAAAAATATCCAAGCAAACCAAAAATATCCTTTAAGTTATACTAGCATAGAACAAAATCACCTGGACATTGTACAGAGGTATGACCACATGAAGAAGTCATCATGATGCAAATCAAGAAATGACTTCCCCTCTGCTTCCAGACCAGTGTGGCAGCACACACCTTTTACAGGGCAGTATCCTACTTCAAATTTGTATTTGAAAATGCATGAGAACAGTGACTTAAGATCTACTGACATAACCAAGTTTTTGCATGAGAACTACCACATGTTCATATCCAAGTGTTATGACTCATGAAAAAGGAAAACACTAGAATAAACTGAACTTCTGAAGATGAGCAAATAGTATGCCACTTTCTCTATTTCCATGTTTAGATCATCAAAGCCACTAACTCAGCCATCCTCCAGCATACCAACTATGCCATGTCATTTTACAGCATCCCCATTTCAGAGCATGGCATTAGATTTTTATGGGTTCTATCACAGCT
>JAOEHX010001398.1:0-15166 GCA_025448015.1 Bolborhynchus lineola
TTCTCTTCTCCATCTGAACCCCCCAGGTCCCTCAGCCCTTCCCCATCACACTGTGCTCCAGGCCCTGCACAGCTCCATTGCACTTCTCTGGCCTCGCTGCAGCACCTCAATGTCTCTCTTGCAGTGAGGGGTGCAGAACGGGTGCTGGCCTTCCCTCCTCTGTGTTTCAAATTACAATACTCTCTTGAGGATTTCTTCCTTTAAGACATGGGTACTTTTGACTATGCAAAATAAACCCATCAGTTCTTAATTGTAGCTGTCAGGTTCAGTGGTTACCATGGGGGGGGGTGAGGTGGGTTGCTGTCTTAGAGCTCTTCTATGGAGAGAAGTCTGTCTTCTCTTTCTCTCCAGAAACCTGGGGTCCACCCTGTAGAAGCAGTTAAGCTCATACAGCATCTATAGTCTTACTAAGACAGCACCGGGTTTGCTTTTTGCCACTTATAACTTAAAAACTCATAAAAAGCAGCATTAAAACAGTCACATCTTTCCTTTCCATAGAACCAAACATGTTTTCCTCCGCGCTGCTGATGCCAGGGTTGGGAGCCTTGGACAACTCAAGTCAGATTTACCCTGTGCGCAACCAGATGCCCCATGCGCTGGCGCAGGTGGGGCCGGGGAAGCAAGACACGCTGTCCTCAGGCTGGCCACTGTACAGCACCCCGAATGCAGCCAGCAGCCTGCTCGGGGCACACACGCAGAACAGCTTTGGGGCAGATGTGTCCCAGCCGGGTGCTCAGGGCAGCAGCTCCCTCCCAGCTTTCCACAACAACGCTCTGACCTGGTCTGATGAGAAGGATCCAGGCTTCTACCGGAATTTCAGCAGCACGAATGGGCTGGGAGCGGTGTCGGTGTCAGGGGCAGACATGCAGAGTATGTCCAGTAGCAGCATCGTGCACACAGCTCATCCCTCCAGCATCTCCACCGCCAGCATCGTCAGCATGGAGACCGACGACATGACCTGCACCAATATGAACTTTGACAAGTACAACCCCGTGTTGAACACGAGCAACCCCAGGCAGCAGCTCCACGTGGTGCCTCCAGCCTGCCCATCGGGATCAGCCCCGGGCAGTGTGCCCTTCAACCCACAGCCTAACTTAGCTGACCCAGCGCTTTACAGCTTTATAGACCAAGAAGTTATGAGTGAATCAAGACTCTCCACCAACCCCATCCCAAACCCTCAGAGTAGCATTGCAGATAACCAGTACTATGACACTGATGGTGTCCACGCTGATGAGCTCTATCAGTCTTTCCAGTTTGATAGCATATTACAGAGCTTTAACCATTGAGCGAGTACATACAGCTTTTCAGATGCCTAGCTGTGAGAAGAAGAGCAACTTACCCTTCTGGAGTCCCTGCTTTCTCTTTCAGAATGTTGCTCTGCAAGTTTCATGATATATAAATCACAGCCCAAAGAATGGTGCCCATAAATGAAAGAGAGGTGGGAGTAGAGTTTGGGGTTCTGTACCTTAAAAATACCTTGTATACCTATTTTTACACTGTTGGAAAAGGGAACTGTTAACACTTAAATTTTCCTGACCTTTGGGAATTGCAAAAGCTGGTGTCTTCAGAAGGGTTAAGATTTCAAATGCTTCACAGGATTAAAATTAGTTGAAAAAGAACTATTTTTTTTTTTTTTTGCTAGGAAAATTGAATTTAAATGTTATTATGACAGAAACTAAGGGAACAAACCTGCACATGGGCACTCTAGTTCAGACTCACCTAACCCTGTTCAAGTTGGACTCAACTTTGACAGGTTTAGGTTTCTTACCCTCTTCCATATAAAATATTCTTCTAACCATCATCATGCATTGATAAATATCTTTTTTTTTTTTTACAGTTTCACCACAATCCATTTGCTTTGAAGGCAAATTTACTCTTAAAATCTTTTTAATGACTATGTCATTGTTAGATGTATTTTTAACAGACCGGAAGGTTTGAGTTTTTAAAGAGTCCAGCTCTGTTGTAAATGAATCACTGCACAAAAGAATGAATAGCAAGTGAGGACTTCTCTGCACTTCATCCCAAGTGCACTGTTTTAAATGACAAACCCCATTGCTTTAGGAATGGAGCACGCTGGTATTTCTCTGGAAGTTTTTTTGTGCACATTGTCATTTTGAACTGGGGAAATCTGCTGAGCCGAAGCATCTGCCTGTTCTTTCCTCAGGTATCGTGGCAGTTTCCTGCTATGCAAGTGACTGCCTAAAAAGAAGGCTCAGATCCTGCCTCCCCACCACAAGACAGCTTTTGGGGCAGAGCTGGAGGCAGTCCTAGGAACAACTCACAGCCATTGCAGTCAGTGCTAAGTATGAACACTCCTCTATGCCCTGCATCAGAAACTTAACTTCCTGCGTTCCACATGACTCCCAGTCTTCCTTCTTAGCCTGAGTTATGAGATGTTCAGTGACAGCTCACATGGATGTAACTGGCTAGGTAAGACACTCTGCATCATAGGGCTTTGCTGGTTTATTATTAATACTATTATTATTTTTTAAGCATGAATACAGCAAGAAATACTTGAGTATTTCTTAATTTATACAGCTGTTTGGTATGGCAGTTAAGGCATAAGCATCTCACTGTTACTGTTTGGCAGTGTAAAACCGCACCATGGAAAGAAGTAATAAAAAAAGCACAATGATACATAAAAAACCCCAAAACCACAATCCCAAATCACACAACTATTGAGGTGAAGAGTTGTACACAAGGCAGAAAGAACTCCAAAAAGCGCCCATGGTTTATAGGAAAGCAATGACTCCTTAACTGCAGGAATTCATTGCACTCAAAGCAACAAGGTGCTGCCTCTGGAATGCATTACACCAATTCCATGGGTTTGATGGAATATGCTCCTTAGACAACATGTAGGATAGATGAAGTTTGGAAAACTGCTTCCCCCAACTCCAGGCACATGACACAAAGTATTCACTCTCTGTTTTAAAGCCATTTTTCCTCACCTCTGTATAGCTCCTCTGCAGTCCTAAGTAATAGAAAGACCAAAGAAATACAAAGAAAGCTTGGAATGTGTTTATTCAGTTCCTTTTTTGTTGTTGTTTGAAGTTCTCAGTTTTAAGTATATTAAATGTAAACATTTTCCTCACTTCATAGAAAGCTCCTTATGTTCCAGTTTGGTTTTACTGTATAATTAAATATTTTCAAAGTTCTGTTTTCCTTTGTAAACGAGTCAGTTTGGTAATTAAAAAACTGGTTATACCAAGTGCTCTGCTTCTGCAACCTCAGATTCGTGACATCCTTCACCACAGGAAAAATGGGAGAAGGTAGGTTATCAGTTGCCTTCTAGAGGATTTTCTTCTCATGGGTACTACTGGCCACGACAAAACCTTATGCAGTGTGTGCAGGAAGGGGTCATCTTGCATTTCCTGTAGCACAGCAATTGACTTGGGTCAAAGAAGAGAGGACAAATGCTTCTATTCTCAGCTAGAGCTCGTACAACATAAAACAGCTTTATTCCGGGTCCTTCCAGTGTGAAGAAGGATGGTGCTAAGGAACAAAGGACCTAAAATTTTCCAGTATTTTTCATGTAACACATTTTCATCTCACACACACGTAATGAACAGGTTTTCTTTCCCAGAAAACATCCTACTTGAGTACTTGCAAGTACGTATTTTACATTAAAGTTGTACAAAGTACAACATTTGGTTTTAAGCTTAAAAGAGGGGAGATTGAGATGAGACATTAGGAAGTTCTTCCCTGTGAGGGTGTGGAGGTGCTGGCAAAGGTTGCCCAGAGAAGCTGTGGCTGTCCCATCCCTGGCAGTGTTCAGGGCTTGGAGCAACCTGGTCTAATGGAAGGTGTCCCTGTACATGGCAGGGGGTTGGAACTGGATGAGCTTTAAAGTCCTTTCCAACCCAAAGCATTCTATGATTAATATTACTGCTGCAACATTCATTAGAGCTTCTGATAGTTCAAAGTGTTTACCTTGCATTAGAAACATCAGGATTTAAACAGAAGTTCAACCCCCCAGATTATAGCTTTAATGTTCATGTTTTCACATGGTCACTGAACAATAAGTACTTAACGGGCTGTAGGCATCTTTGCCTCATCACCTGACTTTTCTGTCTCATTTGGATGCTTCACATTTATCATAAACCATTTGGGAATTTTTGGTGTTATCTCTCCACACTGTATGGAGTAGAAGTTAGACCCTGCACATTTAGTTTAACCTTTATAGCCTTTTTTATCCACACTTGAGTTGTTACCATGATCTCCACTGTCACCAGGATAACTTACAGCATGGTGCAGAAAGCTGCAGCAGCAGTAGGGCAGGAGCTCCTTCTGCCTCAGCCTGGTTAGCTCCATTTCCCCTTGGAACAGCTCTTCTCATGTCTGTTGTGTCCACAGTGCAGTCTTGTTTACATTTTTTCCCCCTTTAGTTTAATAGAATTTATAAATCATACCTTAGCTCACTCTGATTTTAAAGAAATCCCATTGATAGGAGACTGAAATTCTCTTTTGTCTGTCTTCTAAATTCAGTGTAAGTTTTCCATCATTCATGACACTTCCCTTCTGGGTACAGATCTTTGAGACAACTATGCCTGGAATCTGTTGCTCATAACAGCTTTAAGACTGAAAACAAAACCATACTGCTCTCTGAATCATGTTCCTATTATTTTTGTGTTAGTTTTAAGGAGCTCCTTGAAGGTGTGTTTATTAATACCTTTTTGAGCCTTCAGCTGAAGTTATCCTGCAGCTGTTCTATTATGAGGTCCTGGCAACCACTGAATTGAAGGTAAAACATCTCAGTAGTCCCAAATAGTTGTTTGTCTTGGCAGATACTACCTTTATGAAATGTTAATTCATGAAGAGCCCTTATATTCCAAACCTTAGTATTCTGTTGAGAGTTTAACTCTCTTTTGTACTTCAAGTAAGCAGAAGCATCTTCCTAGTGGATTAACACGATACAGGCATAGAAGTGGCTTTTCCTAAAAATACAGGTGGTGTTTTGCATGAAACATAAAATAAGCAAAGAAAAAAACCTCAGATCTTCCTTATTCCAGGAAGTTCCTAGGCAGTGTTCAACTCTTACAGGCACCCATCCAAGGTTAGATACCAGAAGAAATGTATTATGCTACTAAACCAAACCTTTTTCTCTCTGTCTTGCTCTCTCAGTACCATCATTCTTTGCTATGTTTTATATTTGCCTGCACTTCGAGGTTCCTGGTATTCCTGTTTTTCTTTACATTTCCATTATGCACCTCTGCCAGGAGTTCCCAATCTTTTTATACATGGTGACTCAACTGGGGAAATCCTATGCCTGAAGAGAACTGTAACCAGGCCAGAGAGCTGTTGAGGCCTCAAATACCTCATCTGTTTTGTTCTAGGAAGCCTTGCTGATGTTTTTAAATGAGAAAAACTTGGGTGTAAATGCAGTTTTCCTCTGAAAACCAGTCCTCCCTTTGAAAAGTACTTTGGGAGACAAATTGCCCTTCTCCAGAACTGAGCTGCCCAAAAAGCAAGTTAGCAGAGAGTGAGGCACCACCTCCTCCCAGGCACTGTTGGTTTCAGTCTCCCTAATTTGGGGGATTTCCTGTATAAATAGTACTTGGGAAAAGTTAGGACTGGGTTTCAGGTAACTCTGAGCTACCTGCATCCAGATGAGCAAAGCTGTAGCACCCAGTACAAAAACAGTTTGAAAAAAATTAAATACATCTGGCTTGAGGGAGGGTTGTTTTTAATTAAAACATTTTAATCTATCGCAGAATGTCTCTTTGATGTACTTGCTGAGTACCCCCTCTGCACAGGTTACACTGTTTTCCTTTAAAAAAGACTTAGTATCAATACAGTAGCTTACCAAAATCCTTTATCCGCAGAGGCGATTAAAATAAGGCGAGAGATTGAACCAACACTACCTGTTCAGAGTGTTCAAAGTTGATTCAAAGTAACAGTATCCTTTGGCAGATCAACATGATCCAAATGTTCAACAGAAATCAGTTTGCAACCAAGCTCCAATACTGTACAGCGCTCAGTAACCAGCTGCTGACAGCAGAGCTGCTTCTTCCTCGTCCCGACTTGAAAAGTTAATTATCCAAGGTTGGAGGCCAGTCAACATCAACAGACTGAAAAGCAGGGGAAAAAAACAAAGGCAAAATCAACAGATTTGATATTTTACATATATAAAGAGATTTAGTAGCATACTCTATGCTTGTCAGCACTAGGCTTACAGTGGAAAGAAACAGTAAATAAATGACACTTAGTTATGAGACGTGGGACACGGCAAGCAGGAGCCAGTGGCATGAAACAGACACCTCTTTCTGGTGGCTCTGTGTGTCTGAAGAGAGCTTTAGGAGCTGGGCTTTCTTCATAAAGCGGAATAACAACTATACTACTACTGTCCAGCATCATTTCATGTAGGGCTGAGTTTACAACGTGTCCAGATATGTTAATTAGAAACATGAACCATCTCCACCTTCTACACATCCTGCATATAGGTCATGATGCTGTGAAAACAAGTGACTTGTTGACTGATGCCGCAGAAATATTCAGGTATTGGGCAGTGCAGGCAAGGTTCGAGTAGAAAACCACCACCTGTCCCCAAATCTGCCTCCTCAGTAAGGAAAACTAGACTAAAAGAAGAAGTTGTCATGCATTATGTGCAAGAGTTATCCAGGCAACATCATGAACAGTTATCCTGACTTAGTCAAAACGGACAACACATGCCTGACACTCTATTAGAAGCAAATGTCGTAATTACTACAGCTTGGATTATGTCTTGCTTCCCTGAGGCTACATCTCCAGATCCCTTTGGGCATCAACTTGTTGCTCACCTTCTTCCAAAAGCAGCACACCCAATGCTTCTACAGTATCACCATTTGCAATCACAAAGCAGGGATCGCCCCACAGCACATTAAACACCTTGGCTCCAAGACTGCCTACATTAATCATACCTACTCAGCTAATCTACAACTGCATCAAAGGAGTAGGCTCTTAGGCTGAGCTAAAATGCATTACTAGCAAGATGACTAATTATTTTCAAGTCCCTAAACATCTTTCATAGTTAAGTCCAATAGCCGCAGTGACACCTATCCATATGAAAGTGATACATATCAGCCTGAGCCCCGTCAGGTGTTCCTGCTTTCCAAACTAACTCAAGTATCCCCTGCAAGCTCTCCTTCTGTATTAACCTACAAAAGACATGCAGAAAACTGCTAGGCTGTTATGCAAAATGTAACACATGGGCAGCTCTCCTGAAGTACATGAAAACAAGCAAGTTTATCAATGGCTATTTGAAATGAAAGTGCGTGTTTTAAATGAACCTTGCCAAACCATGAGGTTAAGTGTTAAATCCATACCTTTACATACATTCTTTTAACCAAAACAAATTCTGGCTTCTCATCTGACTCCAGCAAGCAAGCAGGTATAATTTCTTGCTATGTTGGAACCAGCAGTGAAAAAGGAACTCAAATCTCTCCTATTTTTCAATTTGAAAAGAAGTGATGTGCTACATGTAACATGGCTAAGTTCTGTTCCAGTGGTTGCAAATCATGTCATCAATTCATGGTATACCTTCCCATCCCTCCCTGCATGAATTAAGCCAAGGAAGCCTGTCCTGTGTGCCAGCAGGGTGCAAACCACTATTTTTGCATTAACAGCAATTTTTCTATTAACTGTGGTAAGGAAGGTTGTTTTGGTTAGAATAATTCCACTGAAAGCATCTCACAAATGCAACTACCTGACTAATTTCCAGGAAAGATAAAGAACAGACAACTTACTTCTACATCCAGCTCCAGAATGTCAGCAGTTCTGTTCAGTAGGGAGCCAATATTGGGCTTTGTTCTTCCAAAGTCTCCATGCACAAATTCTTTAATGTAGCTAGAAATACTGGCTAAGGAAAGGTGTATTTACCACAAAGAAATCAAAACAGTGCCTTTTTCTACTCCTAAACCCATTTGCAGTGAACAAACATTCTGTTAATGCCATATCCATCTTTAAAAGACTTCCTAATTCTTGGCTTTTGACTCAGATGCCAAAACCTGCACTATGGACCCACATTTTCTATTTCATTCCAAAGTCAGTGGTGACAAAAACTCATTTATGACAAAAGTTGCTAATTTGTAAGTTGCAGCAATCAGCAGTGCATTAAACATTGTGGAAAAGCTTATATTCTAAGGTGAAAAGTTTTCAGTTAAATTAGAAAAAGCTTAAGAGTATCTATCTTTAACCAGTACATTTTTATAGTTACCACATACTTTAAAGCTAACAAAGTGGTCATCACAAAAATACATACACATGAAGACAGTATTGTTGAATGAAAGCCTGAATGTGAAATTCTGATATAAAAGCAAAGATTAAGCAGCAACAGATGAGCGTTGAAGAGCAGTGACTTAGAAACATGCAGTGATAAAAGCAGGAAACTTCCCATTACCCAAATGACTCTCATCAGCAAGCTGTAAGCATTGTGTAACAGCTTCTAAGGATACGTTCCTGCCTGAGTCTTCAGATGCAGGCGAAAATGATGCTCGTCTATGTACTCAGATCTCATGGTATGAATGATCCTACATCTTACAGCGAGAGGCCTCCTGTGAAGAACTCGCAGAGGTGTCTTCTGGTCAAGTTTTAACTCCTGTTACAGGAGGTAACAAAATAAATGAGGAAGTAAATGTGCAACATACAACACATATTGTAAGAGTTGTGTATTGTTAATCAACCACATCTCTTTTATATTGTATATATTTATATTGTAGCTGAGTAATCCTGAGGCAAGGCTAATTTCTGCTGTGTTTATCACAGGAGCTAAGGACAGCCATCTCAAAGGCTAAATGAGAAGGCCTCATATGAGCACAAACTAATGGATTCACAAATACAGAGGAATAACCTTGAAATCTCCATAGTCCTTTGCTGGAATGACTCCAGGATTTAGAAGCTCACTGAGAGCCTCAGGGCAATCAAAAAACTAGAAAAATCCCACCCACAAAATGCTTTGTCTAAACTACAGCCAAGCCCTAGAAATAAAAGTGAGGAAAAAAAGCCTAAATGAGATTAGATCTCAGAGCACTCTTTTCATTCCCTACCCCCTTTCCCAAATGAGGTGCAGCAGTCTGAAAGGCGACTTCCCAGGGAGTGGGCATGCTAAGAAAAGAGCTTCACAACAGTTGTCTCCCTGAACTGTAATGGCTCAAGCCCTCACTTTGAGAATGATTTCATGGCCAAGACCCATAGGAAATGGTGCAAGACAACAAAAACTGAACAGCCTTCTCCATCAGCAGCATCTCCCTAACCAACACTCAGAGAAAGCTCTCATTGACCCAGCATGCTGCTTATTACACTGAACACTTCATAAGGCCTCTTTGCATTATTTACCATAGACATCTCAAACTCCTTATTGCTGCAGCTGTGGAAGAATGACTTTAGAGCTTGCAGAACAAAAGACCCTCTCTGCTCCTTGCACTGCTGCAAAACACTATCTAAGTTAAAGAAAGGGGTGCAGGTGCCAGATTTCCCCCTCTCCCATTTGCTAACTTTAATATTTGGTCTACAGTAAGGTCAACATTATATAGTAATGTGTTGGCTCGGCTAACAGCCAGCCAGCTGTATTGCTAGGATGACAATGGAGAAGGAGCAAAGGCTGAGAAAGGAGGTATGTGAGTCACTATAGCAAGAGAAACCCTGATGATAAAAACACCAAACGAAGAGAAAGAGATATGGCCATGGGTGCACATAAAGTCTCCCCTAAGGCACCAGGACAGGTAGTATATAAATCAGCAAAAAGAGCTACCTTGATATCATCTAGAAATGCAATATCTTCTTTCTGTATTGCTTTGTCTGTCCATATTAAGGCACTGTAGGTCTTTGTCTTCTCCTCTTCACCTTCCTTCATACGACCAATTGCCTCTCTAAACAAAAGAAATTAATTACTCCCATAATATAAGTGTATAATGCTGTGAGCAAGAATGCTTTCAAAACTCCCACAGCATCACTTTGAAATCCCTTGCCAGCAATAATAAACACTGACCTGGTGACAAGCTGTAAATCTCGAACCTTTATTTTGTCTGAAGAGGTATTAATTGTCTGTGATGTTTAAAAAAGAATCAGTTAGAAAAACTGCTCAGTTAGAGCAGAAACGCATGTTTTACGAGTTCCAGGAGGTGCATATGATTTACCTGCTGAAGTCTCTTCATTTCCTCAGCAGTAAAATGTATTCTACGAGGATTCACAAGCTCAATTGCAAAGGGCCTTCCTGGCAACATGCAGAGTCATAAAACATAAAAACATGTTGTTCTAAATTAACGTTCGAATTTATGCAGGAAGGTTGGAAGGTGTGAAGATTGTCTGCTGCTATGCAAACAGGGATAGGACTTGCGGGTTTAGGGACATAGTATCAGATGGAAGGAAAGAAACCAGGGATATTTTTTTGGCTACCAAACCCCAGTATCAGCAATAAGTGCAAATTAAAACTTCCCAGAAGACATCTTGTACAAGTCTGTGCTAATTAAAAAATAAAATAAGAAAAAAAGTTAATTAGCTTATTTTCTGTCACCTACAGCAATGCCCAGGTGCGAGATGATGTTAAATCCCACTCCCTCAGCTAAACATCTGTTGCAATAGCTGCACTTTCTGTGCTCAGGGCCAGGGATGATCCCCAGTAAAAGCAATGCCAAGAAGTACATTACAGATCAGACAGCAACTGAAACACATCATTGTTAATCTTGACTTTTTCTTTCCCCTCATCCTTTGGCTATAGCAGCTTCAGCATACTGGAAAGCAACTGACCTTTCTAAAGGACCCAAGTTCAAAAAGGAAATAAGGCCTTCCCTTCCCCAGTGACAGTGAGGCAAAGTAGGACCCAACAGAAAACAAAACAGGAATCAGTCTGATACAAATGGCTGAAGGATAGGAATAAAATTCTCCCAACAAAAGCTATGCATTTCCATACACTTGTGCAGCCAAAAACCCTGAAAAAGGCCTTCTCTTTCAGCTGGATTTACGAAACGGTTCAGTCTCTGGGAATATATACATAGATATCACTAAAATGGTTCTGAGACAGAATTTCAGGGCATGTCTAGTCACATACTTATGCACTTAGTATTATATCTATTAGGGTATCTTCAGCTGCTCATTTTGTGTGTTTCTGTGTTTCACAAGGGATGTTTCAAACCTTACCATTGCCTAGTGTTCTTACATCCACATCTTCTCTTCCAGAGGAAGAAAAATTAAAGCCTATAACAGATTAGAACAAGGCAGGTGAGATTTGATTTTGCATTTTTAACACTCTCTACAGCTTTTAAAAGGTGAAATATTTTCTTTCTAAACTTGTTTGCAAATCAAAGAGCTATCTTTATAAAATGAAGCCTGCACCTCAGGAGCAAATCTGAGACAATTACTGTTTACTGATGCACAAGTTTCTTGAAGAACATTTTCAGTTCCTTGGCCTGAATGAGACAGTGCCAACCTTGAAACTGTCCAAAAGTAAAGCAGTACAATCCTACAGGAATTCCACTTACTAATTGTGTTCATTTCTTATCCAGATAATTTAAGTTTATGAATAAAATCAAGCTGAGCTCTCTTCCTCCAAAACACAACTTTTTATCCTAAATACACTCAACAGTTTCTGAAGATATCAGAGAAATTTCTGCTGGTGAAAAGAGAAAGAAAATTCAAGTCCAAACTGAAAAGTGACTTCTGTGTATTTGGTTTTTTTTTCATCTTTCAAGCTACAACAATGCATTGTTGGGTATTCAGTTTCCTTCACCATATCCCCTCTGCCCTTAAGCTTTGCCAGCAGAAGGGACTCGCTTAGGTATGTCCACACCTTTCCTGTTCTGGGAAGCCCAGAACTGGACCCAGTACTCAAGATATGCCTCCACAGTGCTGAGTAAAATGCAAGTAAAAGGCACCTTATTTGACCTACTGGCAGTCATCTTTCTACTTGTTTATATCTCTTCTTAACATTACTGCCCATGTACTACCACTGTGGTAAATCTGCAAGCTGGAATCAGGTGTTACATGGTACTGTAACCACAAAATTCACATCAGATCAACTGAGGAGCTATTTCAGTAGGGTAAAAGATTGCATCTAGTCACTCACAGATCATAGATAAAAAATGCTTACAAGGTTTGACTTGGAAGGATAAAAGTGAGATAAAGAAACTTCCTTTTTTCCATTACACTCTTGTATTAAGTGAGCAGCTACTGAGAAAAAATATTTCATTTATGATGAGAAAACATGTCAAAGATACTTACTGTCTGCTCTGAATTCTGTCATTAGATGCTCTGAAATCAGCTCTTCCACTGAGGATTCCAGCTTCCGCTCCCCATCAATAATCCAGGGAGTCTGAGGCAAATTCCTTGAGTATTTGTTGTATCTTCCTGTAAAAACCAAGTATGTCACCTGCAATCACTCTAAACTGATGGACCAAAGCTCCAGTATTTCACATTTTGTTTTCACTGGAGCCTTGTGAACATAAATTTAGAGGCTTAAACCCACTGTGCCTACAAGAGTTTCAGACTCCAAGGTTGCCAGCTTAAAGGTAGACTTGGAGCACCCACTTCTGCAGTCATACCTTCAGGCATAGCCACAGAAACAAACTGTACACACAGCCTGACACAAAAGGCAATGAACCCCAGAGGTTCAATGCCTAGTGTGAGTCAATTCTGAATGGAAAAAAATGGGGTTTTAATCAGAGCATGGTCTTGAACCAGCCTCCCATGTGCCAGACTAGTGCTATACATGTGCCCATCCACCAACGCTTACACGCCCCAAGAAGTCCCTCACTCTCGCACAGTTTCAATCCAAGTTCTGCCATTGTCTGAATGTTTAACAAAAGAAACCCAAACTGAAGTGCTTTGGCTAAGGACAAGGAAAACCATGTGAGCAAAATGTCTTAATAATAAACTAGCATGAATGTCAAGAACCTTGCAAAGTTGCCAGGCAAAGCAGTTGCCATCCTCTGACTAATTCCAGTCATAGTCTCATCTTATGTCCCGCTAGCATGCTGTCTCCTGTGACATAAAGACTGCTATAACTAAAGACCCAGTCTGACATGGGTGACTTGTCTTATTGACAAGTTTTATAAGTGAAATAATGCACAAAACAAGGAACTCAATCATAAAGAACAAGAACTCAATCATAAATCATAATGAGTAACCCTCCAGCACACAAGTTTCAATCTGAAACCTTGCATATACAAAATAAACTTCAAAGCAACTGTGCGTATTATACTGTCCTTCTGTCATCTCAATTCTTTTGGTTTTCAGTCGCATATTTTCCCATTTCTAACAAGGTTTCCTTCTTGCATTTTGATCTGCAGAAAAACCCACACAAACAAATGGGGAATCTGACTAATACTGTTTCACTGGGGCATATATTGAAAGCCCTATGACTAATCACTCAGCTTCACACTGCTAAATTCTCTTTCCATAAAACGGAAAAAGGAAAATACTACTTTTTTTATCTCTCAACTCCCCATCCTAATAATTTTAGCTTTTGAGCTGAAGAAGAACAAGTTAAAAAATCAATAGGTGTTTCTCACTTTTGACAGCTTTTTCTGAACCCCTAAAATAAAACTTGGGGGGTGAAATCATCACTAAACACCACAGATGAGGTCAAGAGGGCAGTATCAACCCTGAAATTGTGCTTGCAAACTAACATCACATCTCTTTCAATAATAGCAAAATAACTGCAATGTACTCAATAAATTCTATTCTGGATTTAATTCTTCAAAAATTCAGCATTACATCCTGTCCGGGTTTTGTTTGTTTTTGAGCAAGCTATAAACTGAAAATCACAAAACCAGTATTAAATCACAAGCGAAAAGCTAAGTCTCTGTCTCCCTCTCCACACAGATGAATTCTGACCAAACCATCCAACAAAGCAGCCTAAACACCACTGGATATCTTGGATTCATGAAGATGTACATCTAAGTCTCCCCTCAGCAATTAAAAATAATGAACAGGTAGGTACAGAACACCAGCTAGACTGCCATTAGAAGATTCACTTTTGCATTTTTTGTTTTCATTTTGTGTTTTCCTTTATTTGGGATTTGTACCATCTTTTTAAACAGTATGCTGGATTTAAATTGCAGGGTTTAAAGAGAAAAAGAAGTTGTTTGCTTGTATTTAAATCAGTGGCTGTTTGTACAGAGCAGTAGGCGAAGGGTAGATACTCTTACAAGCAGGCAATAGAACAGTTGAATCAACTCAGGGACAGCAAGTGTTGTTGCAGTGCCTGTCTCACCAGTTATTTCAGATGCTATCTTTGTTTCGAGTGGGGATCTGGAAAGAACTAAACTTTCCAAAATTTAACCTTTATTAATCCTATTAAGACTGGCAGGTTTGGATGGAATAATATGTAGATAAATCCAAATCAAACCTGCTTCTGGATAAACCCACTCAACGAGCAGAGAAAGCTGTTTTAAGTATTCACATCACCTTGTGCTGTCTCTAGAAGAGAGGACTCTTCCATCTCTCAAAGCAAATCAATGACAAGGAAAAGCAGGATACTCCTAAAATATCCAGAAGGAAGGTGTGTGCATGCTGGGAGCAGCCTAAGTGACATGTCCCTCTCCTGCAGCTCCAGTCTCAGCTGCCTGCAGCTCCCACTCCCCTGCAACCACATTCCACCACAGACTATCTCCAAGTTTAAATTCACAGTGTAAGAGCAGAAGACCAGTTTTGATTTGAGCCTGTTATCCGTAATTTCTAACTTCTGACAAAACCATGTCTTCAGCAAAGGCAAGTTTAATTTCTTCCCCTTTCAAATAAGTCCACTCTTGGATACAGCAAGATTTGTTTCTTTGCTCCTTATACTTCAATAAAGGAATCAACAAATAGCAAGAATCTTCTGGGTCTCATTGCAGTATTACAAAGTTATGCTTAAGATAACAAAGCAAAAAATAAAATGGCTCGCTTACCAGCCACAAAAACTGCACCATTATTGCACTGAATTTCCAGAGCAACACAGAGGCTCTTTGGTGAACTTGGGGGACATGGAAAATGTCTGTATAGAAAAAGATTAAAAATAGTTATACCAGAACATGGTGGAGCATCATCATAGCAATGATAGCATGCAAGATGATGGCAAAGCACTTGACACTGTCCCACACGACATCCTTGTCTCTAAGTTGGAGAGACATCAGTTTGAGAGGTGGACCACTCAGTGGATAAAGAACTGGCTGGATGGCCGCACACAAAGAGTTGTGCTCAATGGCTCAATGTCCAG
>JAOEHX010001399.1:0-33241 GCA_025448015.1 Bolborhynchus lineola
CCCCCAGCCTGTATTGATGCTGGGGGTTACCCTGTCCCAGTTGCAGAATCCTGCAAAGAATCCCAGAAATATGAATTTTACTCTTTCTCAATTTGGTCAGAGGTGAGGACTTCAAAGCCTCAAACTTAATGCAATATTTATTATATAAGAATTATTAACCAAGACAAACATCAATATCAAAACGTTCTCTTGTTAAAAAACAATGGAAGCACCCTGGCAAGGTTTGCCCAGCAAGAGCTATTTGTGAGTGTACATTATCCTGCAGGGAAAGGCTTGAATCAGTCTTGATGTTTTCCCCACTGTTTTCACTGTTTAAATACAGGCAACAGGGAAGAACTTTGAGGAAGAGCATTGGATATGCCCACAAAGCTAACAAGGTATGAAAAGCTGAGTCCACAGGGCATACGTGAGGAAAAACCTCTGCTTCAGGCAAAGTTGTTTTCCAGGACAACTTCAGGACAGCAGTGAATTTCAATTGTACATAATGCGTGATCCTTATTTTCAGGATAGGTTTAGAACTATTGCTGGTTTACATTTAAGTGCATACATATGTGTGGAAACAATATATACATCTAAAGCATGTACTATGATGGCGCAGTTCAAGGTAGCAAACTAAACACAGTGAAATACTGCCTGGATATTTTTCTCAGACAATGTAACTATCTGGTGTTTATTATTTCCATAATGCAACAGAAAAGAATTTACAGTCATTTGGGTTCCATTGTGTTCCAAAAATAAAGATCTGATTGTACAGTTGAACCCTTTTGTCTATATTCCTAGCAAACTCCAAGCCAGGAAGTCTTTGAATTGTGAGAAAACCCAATTTTAGTTGGCTGGATTTATTTCAGAATGCTTGGAACTGGCATTCCTTTGGCACTAATGTCTTTACCCTGATTTATATTTAGAGAATGTCCAATATAAAGAGAAGCAGCTAAATCCTCAGTATCACACTTTAAAATGATTTTACTGGCTTAAGCGATTGAGACTTTATATTGTGTTGTCAAAAATCTTCATTCCACTGCATTAAGTAAAAATATTGTATAGTTAATGAATGTCCACAATATCACATTTTAAAAGCTATAATAATCTGACTATGGAACAGTTGCTTATGAGTTAGGCAAAAATATTAGGCGATTTATGCCTAATAACAGTAACAAGTCCCATTTATTAGAGGATAACAAAGCACTGAAAACAGTTATTAAGCATGATAACTTATTCTTTCATCCTTTTATATAGTAGAACAATGGGCAAATTATCTGAAGAAAATTATCTGGTTAGAAGGAGTCTGTTACAATCTAATTCACTATTTTAAAAGTCAACACATAGCAGGGAGAAGTGCAGCAGCTACACCTGTACCTCAGCTGCTGAAGAAAAAAGGTATGTCAGTCTGATCCATTAATACAAATCACATCACTGTCACAAATCAACATCTTACAGCCTCAATCCATTCTACAGCATTGAGTACAAGCAATGCCTCTACACAAATAGGGAACTGAAGCAAAGATGTATTAAGTCAAGACACACAACCTGGTATAAAAAGGGTCTACAGGTTCATCTTTTCTTTCTGATGCAGTTTTCTCTGCACAATATTTGGCAAACTTGAGTCTCCTGGTCATTTAGTAAACAGCAAGACCTTGCTGGAGTAAGGGAAGCTGAATAATGCTGAGCACTGCTTTTTGTTTCAGGATCAAAGGAGTTCCCTTCCTCTCAGCACTCTTTATCTCATGCAATGACAAGATTGACCATAAAGTAAATTGCCAGAAAGACCTTTGCTTCTGTTCACCTGCTCTAAATATTAGAGGATATTGACCTACAGCCCTGTTTTGTTTGAAGGAATTTTGAATTAGTTTCTTGTCATTATGAATCAGATAACATAAATCACACCTAGACCCCATGGCAGCTAGAATTATACTGCTACACTGTTAAAGCAGATGATTCTGCAAAGCAGAAATCAACAAAGTCTTATCCAGTACTGAGTCACGCATGCCTCCTTCTAGCCGTGTTATGAGTTATGCTAATGCACAGAGGCCACAGATGAGATTAGACTCCTACTGTCCTAAATGCTTTATAAAACCAACGGGGTGGGAAAAAATATAAATGCTCTTACTGGTTTTTAGACTAAAGAGGGAAAATTGCCAAGGAGAAGAAGATTTCCACTTTCCTCATGTTACAGATGGCAAACAGAGAGTTCAAGACTAATCAAAGTCTCCAAACCTCTTCCCAAAGGTTTTGTGAGTTTTTAATCAGATCCTTATTATCTTTTCAAGGGAAGTAGCCTGTGTCAGAGGCTGGCCCTAAACACCAAATTCTACCCCAGGACCAAAAATCCTTGAAATTAAATTTTCCTCTTTCCTCTATTTCCTCCTATGCAATAATCTAAAGAACTCCCAAGAGGAATCTCTGCCTTTCAAGAGACATTTCTGCATCCTTTACCTGATCAGAGGCTGGTGTAATGCTACCAGTGATGCATGCACCGTGACGGATATCACTGACAGGTGGAAATAGTCAAACATGACAGGAACATGGTGGTGCAGACCTCTCCGGGGGTGGAAGTGGAGACACAGTGTACGGCTGCTGATCATGGGGATTGCTGGAACATCTCTCAGCCTGGAACACAAAGAACACAATCTCATAGCTTGAATGTCTCAGTTCTTTTTAATCTTGGCTGAGAAAAAGCTTTCACTTTTTGTATCTTGAAAATAAAGAAAACTTATTCTTCAAATCTGTTTAGAGACCCTATGGATAAGAGTAAAATCACAGGGGGGCAGTCTTGGCAAGAAACAGAGCTCAAACGATTTCTTTGCACCTCCTCCTGTTCTATCCTTCTGTATATGTTTCTGAAGTCACTGGAAGCCTTTTCTGTGATTCAGTGAGACTGAATAGTATCTGAGATCACACTTTCTGCTATGTCTCAGGAAGGGATGCTGCTCCCACTTCACCTAAGATTAGGGAATGAAATGCAGTTGGAAGAAATCAGACTCAATTGGAAGATGTCTTCCTCCTAATCCATAGAGACAGCTGTGGTTCTTAATACAAGAAAAGTGGTTTATATGGTCTTCAGCCATCTTCAGCCAGAAAATACTCTGTTGTCTTCTGAGATGAATGTGCTCATGAGCCACAGCCGCTGCTCACACAGAGGTCATGTTCCATTTGACTTTAACAGCAGCAGAGATAGAACATTTAACAACTTTGAAAATTTCACACTACATTACCAAATAAGCTTTAAAACAGCACTTACTGTTGTTCACTATCAGTAAAGTGCAGGTCCAACTTGAGCTGAAAATCTGCCTCACTTAATGCATCTTCCACCTACAAAAAGAGAAAGGCAATGTTACCTTTAGGAGTTGTCTGCCACAACACTGAAGGCAAAAGTGAATGGGTTTGTCTGATAAGAACAAAGGCAGAAATATGCAGCAGCAGCTGCACCCCACTACAGTAGCAGAAAGGAGCCAATGTGACAGCAAGTCAAGATAATGGCTGAAGGAATCAGGGAGAACCAGAGAAGTCAGATAGGATATCTGCTCCCAGGTGTCCTGTTAGGTCAAAGAAATCACTCAAGACATGAGCAACTAGCATGCACAGAGTACTGCATGCATTGGATCCTTGCTCTTTGCACACTGAGAGTCAGTGGAGTATTTCAGAAGCTGTGTTCCCTCACTGAGCGAGTATTTGCTTAGGTTTCCTTGTCACCTGAATGAGGAATAGTTTTTTTGGTTGAGAAACAGTCATGAATCTTTCTGGTTACCTAATTGTGACTAATGCAAGATTCAAAGTTTAGGCTTAAAACTGTCAGAAATGGCTAAAATAATTCTGTCAATTTCTCATCTTTATCATTAGCCTTTTAATGCGTTTTTCAGCAAACTGAGGTTTTCCTGCCTTCCAGTCACTTTTTCTGGCTCTGGACATTCATGGATGAAGTTTGTCATTGATTCTCATCTAGGACATTTTCTTTGCAAATTTCAATTCTTTCTTATTTTTAAAGCTTCAATTAACAGAAGTTTATTTGCTTTGATTTAGAATGCTCAACATACTTAAACAGAGTCAATTCAGCTCACCAAAACCACTGAATGTATCATGTGCGATGATAAGACAGTTCATTGGTACCTTTATCTTATAGGTTCCACCAGCAAGGTTACCCTTCTTTTATTAATAAAATACTTTAATTGGATTTTCTGACACAGTACAGGAAGGGAGTTGTCAGTGCCTTCACCTGGAAAGGACTGCATAGGATAATACATCCTCTTTTGGCACAGTTAAATCAACCATAATCAACAAAAATAAACAAAATAGAATAGAAAAAAGATTAAGCTGACCAGCACTTCCTTCACTCCTTAGAAATATCTTTTTTTTTTTTTTTTTCCCAGAAAAATAGGTTTAGTAGAATACAAAAAGGTTTTATTTCTATCAACCAAAATGAAAATATGAACAGAAAATTACTCATTTTATAACCAAATTAGGTTTTGTTTAGTTTTGTTTTAATGTAAGCATAAACATACTTTAATTTATACCAGAATACAACCAGGGGTGGAAGGAATGCAGCTAGAGAAGTGGAGTTGCTCACTGGAATAGGATAGTAGTAGAGTTGTTCACTTGAGGTGAGACATCCAGGTTCTGTCTTCTGACATTGTAAAACAACAAGCAGGTGCACACAGTGAGCTGACCCATCCTGAGGTACACACTGGAAAAGGACAACTGATTTCTGCTTGTGCTTGCCTCTTTCCAGTGATAACAGATAGAGCCTAGAGAAGTATCTCAGTCTAGACACACTTGAATATTAGATGGTTTAAATTAAGCAAGAAGAATTCTACTTCTTAATAACAGAATATACCAATAATACACTGAAGGCAATGTCAAAGGCATCTAGCCTGCTCTGACAGGTACAATTCTTAAAACATATAACATAAACCATACTTAGCTAGGTTCCCCAAAAGTGAACCTCCACTTACAGAGTACCATTTTTCTGCTGAAGCAAGAAAATTGAGTCCAAGATCGATTGTACCTTGACAAAATTATCAAAGATGTAAAGTTTAAGCCCTTCTGGACTAATACGGTATTTCTTCCACCATGACCACAGGCAGAGATGTGACAAGAAAATTCCAGCTTCTGTTTACAGAAAATGTGCTTTCTCTTTTGCGTTTGTCTCAAAACACCTGGAAGTATGCCTTTCAGAATAAAAGACTTTTTCCTTTTTAATGAGCTGTTGTCACTAAAAATCACAGTTGCAATTGCAATTGCAAAGGAAATAATCATTATTGAAGCTGCAGTCTGAATTCATATTAGGAATTCAGCTCAAGTAGAGTGCTTCAGACAAAGCAAACCTCATACTCCAACAGAGGGGATGAAATCTTGGGTCTGTGCCTAATACTGCTGAACACCTGCAACTGTCACTGAAATCTAAGTCTGTGTTTAAAATAAGGTCTATAGCAAGTGACACTAGCTCAAAACACCTTGAGGCAATGAGCAGATGTCTGAGACACTTAGAGATATTCAGCACTGCATGGGGTTGTGTGTAAAGGTGCAAGTATAGGACTTTTTTTAATCCCATAACTGTACCATATCCAGACTGTTCAGAATAGTGCAAAACCTACGTAAAAACAAATCACAGTTCTCACTACACAGATTACATATTTTCCTTTGCATATTGGAGGCAATATTAAATCAAGTGAAAAGTGAACAATTCAAAAATCACTGGACTCTTAATGAGAAATCATAATTAAAGGCTTCTGTGCAGGTTGAGATACAACAGAATGCCATGGTTTGGATCCAGCTGGTAACTCAGCACCATGCAGCCCTTCCCTCACCTCTCTTCTTCTCTCCCTCCAGGTAGGATAAGGAGGAGAATCAAAAGAATGTAAATCTCATAGGTTGAGATAAGAACAATTTCATAACTAAAATAAAGTAAAATATAGGGATAAGAGCATGAATATGAATAAAAATAATAGGAAACAACAAGAGAAGAAATAAAAGTCCAGGATATCCAAGTGATGGACAGTACAATTGCTCAGCACCTGCTGACTGATACCCAGCCCAATCTGAGCAGTGATTGGTCCCTTTCAGTTGACTTCCTCCAGTTTCTATATGGGGCATGATGTGCTGTGGTATGGAATACCCCTTTGCCTAATTTGGGTCAGGTGTCCTCTCTCTGCTTCCTCCCAGCTTCGCATGTCCCTCCTCACTGGCAGAGCATAAGACTGAAAAGTCCTTGGTCAGGGTAAGTGGTACAGAGCAACAACTAAAACATTAGCGCATTATCAGCGTTGTTTTCAGACTGAAGCCAAAACAGAGCACAGCACCACCTACTAAGGAGAAAAATAACTGCTAAAGCAGAAGCCAGAACATAGAAATATGTACAATAATTACAAGACAAAAGTTACGATAAAGCTTTGATACCTGCTAATAAAATAGCCTTTCCATAGCTCACACAGAAGAGGCACTCAAATTTTATCCTTCCTTAGTCTACTATGTGAAATAATATTGTCCTTAAATATTGCTTGTTTATTTTAGCGCTAGTGGGACTATTATGGTGGTTTCCATAGTTATAATTTACAGACTGTGTAATTGCCCAGAATTTTGGTAATCAGATTTATTTATTGATTTATTTTTCCCCTGAAGAAAAGTTTTTAATTTTAACACCAGCCAACTTAAGAAATTAGATTGAAAATTTTCTCTGGAATATAATGTGTGTTTGGTTAAGCCAAGCAGCATCCTCATAGATACTCTGTGACAGGTTCTTCCTAATTTTCTACAAAGTTCTTGGACCTCTCAGCTGTGTTAATGATTAAATTCACAACTTGTGAAAAGAAAACAAAGATCTGTGTTTATGGAAATATATTCATACTGCACAAGGAATATTATTCTGTTCTGTCATATTCCATACACCCAAATAACTAGAAGGGAAATTTAGAACATCTGCCCTGTGGGAAATATTGTATTTCACATGCTGATCTTGTCTCCAGTCAAAAACAGTCAAAGTGAAGACAGTTCTGAACAGAAATTTTGAAAGCTTTCTTTCTAAATAATACATGAATTTCAATATTTTTCTTCCTTAAAATCAAATTATGAAATTAATTTTGTCATATGATTAATTCCTCATTGTTTGCATCTCTGCCTTTTTCCTCTAACATCATCTTGAGGAAAATAAGTCTTCAGTTTCAGTATTGTGTTCTACATTACTGGGGGGGGGCTACATTTCCCTTAGTGCTCCCATCTTGGGCCTCATGCAGAAAGACTCCATACTCATTTGTGAGCACTCAGAGTTTTCCAGAAGGTGCTGTCAGGATTTCTGGATGTTTCCTAAAGAGCCTCTCTCTTTTCTAAACTGCCTCTCTTGCCAAAAGACTGCATTGAGAGGGAAGCACATTCCATTAAACAGTGTTTGGAATCTTTACAGTAGAAAGTATAGGAAAAGGAAAAGTATTTTATACAATAAAAAAGTACAAACAAAGTATTTAATTTCTGTTGAACTGGCCTGGAATCAATCAGCTGCATCATTTCAGTTCTGAATTCTACTTTTTCAGGATTACATTTATATCTCTATTTTAGCATTTAAGAGCTGTGATTATACTGAACTTTCCAGGATTCTTGTGATGCATGTCCATAATATTTAACCATTTAGTCAGAAAATCAGGCAGAATGACCTGGATGTCCAATCCCACTTAGATCTCTCTGGAAAGTACAAAATCTAATATACTGTGATATCCCAGCTTGCCCCACTCTGTTCACTCCCTGCTATGAAATTATCCCTAAATGAAGCCAGCAAGCAAGGAGACAGACATGTTACCTGGTTTATTGCTTGATGAAAGTGGCAGAGCAACTTCTTTAGTAAGAATGAAAGCAAAAGCTTATGAAAATAAATTAGACTTCTTTGTAACAGTAAAGGCTGTCTCAGCCCTGCAATATTGTTCCCTATGAATTCAAAATAATGCTGCATTTTTGGGTAGTATAGGAAAAGGGTTTTAAAACACCATTTATATTCTGAAAGGTGTGCTCAGTGTCCCTTTTAGGAGAATAATAGAGGTTTATTTGCATTTAATGCCAGACAAAAAAAAGATGTATTTCCATATTTAAGCTCATTGAGGGCTATGCAAGAGGAGGGGAAAAGGAAAAAAAAGCCCAAACCAACCAGTAACAAATAATCTAATGTGGGCATTCACACTGAGGGTTTTTTTTTTTTTTTGGTTTTTTTGCTTTTTGTGTACTGAGCTTATGTCAGCAATCTACCTCAGCAGCAAAACTACCGTAGCACCATAAGCATGCTGCTTCCTTGTTATAATAATAGATAATTCCAGCTCTAACAGAAAAAACTACATGGACTCATAGAATCAAGCATATGAAGCGTATGAAATCAATATTTCCATTACTCAGTCTGATTTCATTATTTATCACAACTTCCATTTGCAGGAAAAGCAGCAAACACATCCTTTACCCTCAACCAAATATAAACCAAAAACTTTACCATAGCACACAGTTGGCACAAAAAGGATTTAAATTTGTTGCCTGTTAAATAAGAAGTTATGAACAGAGATAATATTTAAAACTCTAAAAACTTGCAATCTGCCAATGACACATTGCAAGGATTGCATCCAGCACATGAGATTTAGGTGTCAGAGGTGAAAAACCAGCTCTGAACAATAGTTGTAAATGTAAAAGGTTTCTTCTGACCATGGTGCCTGGTACAGTGGCACACTTCAGTCTCTCCTATATTTATGTAACATCTTTAAAGTTATGGAGGACAAGACATCAAAGCAGATAAAACAGGCCTGGGGTGAATTGGGGTATTCTGCTCAATGCGCAAGAAGACTTACAAACCTTTAGGTTTTGTGTTAGATTTTTTAGTGTCTTCAGCACTCATGTAGGACCAACAGACCTGTTTATCCTTTAAATCTACATCCTTGAAAAGCCAAAGCAGCTTCATCATACAGAGATCTCTCTGTGTAAAATCATTCTGTAAATATGAAATTGGGGAGCTGTCCTTTTCCAAGGGACCTCCTATGAAAAGACAAATGTGATGTACACAGCACATCAGGAGCCGGAATGAGTTTTAATAAGAAGAATCCTGCGGGATTTCTGGTTTTCTTTTTCTCATTTTGTGAGGTGAATAATTTTCCTGAATATTAATGCAAAAGTCATCAGAAATCATCCTTGCTCAACACAGCAGAAATTGCTGTAATTTGGGGGGAGGGACATTTAATCAAAAATGTTCCACTGAGAAAGGACAAAATTAATATTCAGTTAAGTGTGTTGGAACAGTTTCCTAACGAATAATGAGAAACTTGCATTTGGTAATTTTTCATTTAAACACTAAGCACAAAACAACAATTCTAGGGAGGAATAAATTGATGACAAACAAACAAAACCCCAAAAAACCCAAAACAAAAACTCAAAACAAAACACCAAGGGAAAAGTAGGAGGAAAAGAGAAGCATGTGAAAGAAGGTCGAGATAAGTTCTCTAGCTGGTTTTCTTTAGATCTATATATAAACTAAGTATGTACATATATATATGGGTTGAAATAGCATAAAACAGTAATGCAAATCTCTTCATGCTCAAATAGAAAGTTACAAAAGGGAGGACAAGAGAGCATCTCTGGTCCCGAAGTCCACACACAGCTTCTGATTCACACTGGCTGCATAACTTATAGGACCTATTTTTGATGGATTGCTGATTTTACAAATCCAGCTGATGTCATGTGCCTCTCACTATCACAGAGAGCAAGTACCAATGACATCCATTTTGTACCAGTCCTTGTGCTGGCAAAGTACAGCAATTACCTCAGAGCAGGCCTGAGTGCCATTCTACTATGACACTTTTTTCCCTTTCTGTTTAAGAGTGCAGTGAAACAGTACTCTCCATACTCTAAGATCAGTGCTTTCCTGTAGCTCCTGGGAACATAAGTTATCACTGGAAGATGTTAGTTTCACATCAGTAAGAGGAAGCCAATGGTACCAAACAAGATGGGTGGTTCAAATCATGTACCCACCCTTGTGTGTGTGCTCATGTTGGCTGAAGGAATGGATGCCCAATGAGGAGAAGTATCTCAGTATGAACCCAATCTAGCTGAGACAGGATGGAAAGCAAAGCGGTTGCACGTGGACTATAGGGAAGGTAAGCTCCAGTAACTCTGCCATGCACTTCTGCAAACAGGAGCACTAAGGAGAAGGATGAGGGGACCTCTGGTGGAAAGGGACTCTGGAGCTTGGTCACAGTATTGTCATTGCTGTAACAAAAAACAGTCACAAGAAGAGAGGAGAAGAAGATAGCAGTAATGGGTGGTAGAAGTAGAAGCTGGTCTTAGGAAGATGCAGAAGCTTCCTGGTTTTCTCAGGTGAGGCTGATCTACAGATATGTAGAGTGAATGATCAAGTGTATACAAATGACAAACTAGGGTTGATACACTTGAGTTTCTGACATACTGATTTAACAGGGTATGTCAACATCTTATTGCACTGGAAAGCTTAGATGTAGACAACACTTCATAACAGACACATTGCAGAGGGTCTATCTGACCTAATGGAGATGTTTATAGCATTTACAAGCAAACAAATCACCCCAGGCACCCTTGTCAGCATAGGTAATGATGGTTACCAGGCAGACGATCTTCTAATGCAGATGTTGGTATCTGGTCAGAAATTGTCCCTTTCCCTCCAACAGACACATTGATGAGACCTGTGTCAGCACATGGACCCCATAACAGCTTCTCAAATGGAAGCTGCCATATCCCGAATGGAGATATGTGTGCAATGGGCATCTAAAGTTACATAAAAGGAATCCCAGCCCTCCTGGGTGTTATGTGCATCCCAAGACAACTCACCCTTTCGCCGTCCAGTAGCAAGTGCACTTTGAAGTTCATTGATTCATTAAGAACGATCTCTTCATTTCTGTACAAAATCTGAAATATTCTGCTGTAAACGGTGTTTTCATGAATGCAGGCTGAGCAAAGGCTGGAATCACCTGCACAAAACACAGACAGACTCCTGGTGGGATCTCTGTAGGGAGTTTATTTTTATTCCTGTGTTTTCACTTCAGGATTATCTAGGCCAGTTGTGTTAGTACTTGTAATTAAACACTTATATTCTCAATAATTACTAGTAATGGAACAGATTGTAATTGTGGGTTGCAGGTTCCCAAACATGGTACTTATATAAAATAAATGCTAAACTGTAGGTAGGCTGAGTTTCTCAATGAGAGTAGCTGACCCTGTGACAGCACTTACCCTATTAACTTCATTTCTAATGAAAGCTAAAGCATTAAATGTTTTCTACCTATGAGGACTGTGGGTGTTTATTTGTGAAATTTCATATTTCATCTGTCATGAAGGGGGTTTTCTTTATGCCTCTGGTGCTCCCAGAGATTACTACATAGGAGGGAGGACAATAGTCAATAGCAGTTATTGAATATAGAACCTAGAAGCGCAGAGGCATCTTCAGGTAAAATGGAAAAATGAAACAGAAAAAGTAGCCATTTTTTTAAGATACCAGATTTCCTGTGTAACCCTTCAGGCCCTTGACCTATGTATGAGCTCCCAGTTTGGTCCATACAATTGGGATTTATTTAGGAAACTCAAGAACCAAACTCTTAAGCTTCTCTACACTGAATTCAAACAGCCAATAACTTCATCTGTATGATGCATCATGTACCATCACATCACAAATGAACTTCGTCTGAGCTCAGGTGGGATTTGTCCTTCCTAACATTTAGGTGCCTCCAATGTACATATCTTATTTTGGTTACAATGGAGCCTATGGAACTTAACACATCATTCATCTGACAAAATGCTTTAGATTGAGGCAAATTTTTGGTTGAAGTCCACTGCTTCTTGAGTAATTCTCCTTTGGATAACAGGAAAACAGTGGGACTTGCTTAGATGTACAAACCCACACTGGAGGCAACAACATTTACTGCAGCGAATTCCTTCCAAAGGAATTTCACTACATTAGTCACTATGTCTATGTGACTATTTAATGGACTACTAGGCACCAGAGGTAGGTGCTTTCAAGTTGTGTCTTGGCTCTTAATCAGAATCCCCTGCTAATTCTACTTCCATACTCCCTGAGCAACAAGTTCTGGCAAAATATACTCAGCTAGTTTTGTCCCTTTCCAGCATGCAATGCTGTAGGAACCTGAGCTTTTGGAATATGGTCCTTTAGCAAATGATATTCTGGAACACTCTTGACAAGGTGTGCTTAGAAATGGTGTACCAGTATCAGTCCTTCAAAAGGAGACAGGTCTGTGATCACTATCAGGAAGCCAGAAAGCACTTTTACAAAGAACAGCTTTTCAGAAGGTACTTCTGAGAATTTGAGCCTTTGAAGAATTGTTTTGAGTCCATGAGCCGTGGTAGGATAAATGTCCAGGTCAGAAAGTCTTAGGGGCCGACAGTTTGTCAAAGAATTTCAAATCAGGACAGGTGCATTCTGCTGCCACAAGGCTACTGCTTTGCTTTTCTGTGCAGAAATCATAGACTTACAGAATCAACTATTTTGGAAAAGACCTTAAATATCACCAAGTCCAACCGTTACCCCAACACTGCCAAGTCCACCACTAAACCAGGTCACTAAGGGCCTCATCTACATGGTTTATGAACACTTCCAAGGATAATGAAGCCATCACTGCCCTGGGCAGCATGTTCCAATGCCGAAGCACACTCTCAGTGAAGACATCTTTCCTAATATCCAATCTAAACTTCCTTTGGCACAGCTTGAGGCCATTTCCTCTTGTCCTACCACTCAGAAGTCAGTGAGACAAGACTGGCAGAGGACTAAAGATTTCCCAAGGTAAAGTTTGGTTAGGGAAAAGAAATTACATATATAAGAGAAGAGAAAGGACATTAAAAAAAAGAACTGAAGGCCCTTGTAGACAAGTGAATGGATTTTGTCATTACAATGATTATTTTTTTGTGGCGCCAGTTTGCTGGAACAGGAATGATACAGAAAAAGAGAATTGTCTTCTCCAAAAAAAGAAAAAAATCATATAGGGCAGGAGGAAAGGTTGATTAATTACCAATAAACCCAGTGAGACCTGAGCTAATTAATTAGCAGGACCATAGTACTGTCACTCAGACTACATTCAAGTCATTTTGTTATTATTCACTCTTAGCAAGGACACCCAGGAACAGCCTAGAGTGTTTTACCCCTGCTTTTTTCTTCCCACCACATATCTTGCACAATAGTTATGCATAAGTCCAGACAGACTAGATAAACACACACTTATTTCCTTGTGCTACACCAGCTAGGCTTGAATGTTTCAGCCTGAATAGCTCTTCAAAAGCATGCAGTTGTATTTATTTTAATTTAAACTTCATCATATTAGAGACACTGCAAAAATCATATTAGAAGTGTAACATATTCTTATGCCTAGCTGGCAGACAAAGGAAGCTTTGTGTTATTTGATTTAAATATTGATAAACTGGTATTCTTCTAGGACGGACAGTTTAATGGCATTTTCTTTTCAAACACTCCTACACAGACCACTCCTGGTGGGTAATTGCTTTAGGAGTTAGATTTGCAAGGTGACATAGAGCCCTCTTTCTTGTTCGGAAAGTCAGTCAAAGACATGCTACAATGATCAGTGTTGTCTCAAAACAGTGCGAGTGAATATGACACAACAGGACAAAAAAATTGCTGTTTTAAGCAGAGATCTAGCTTTGTAGAAATCTGGCAGAGAACTGCAGCAGATGAGCACTTGATCATCTCCTTAAACACAATCATCCCTGCCTATTTCTATGACCACAGCCTGCTTATTTCTCTCTTAAATATGACATAAGACTGTGGCAGGAGTTAGCTCAGAGGCAGCATGAAAAAGTCCTAGTAATGCTAGTAGCAATGCAGGAATCCTGCCTGTCAAAGCAAAGGGCAAGGGTAGCAATTCCATAGCTATTGCCCTTCAGGCAGTAGCACTCACTGACTTCTTATGTGCTTTAAGATACAGACAGGGACCAGGCTGTTTGACTGTACTCAAGTTTCCTGCACTAACAAGAAGCAGTACCTGCATCAAACATACTCTTCCCCAGTCTACTCCATGAAAATATCATCTTCCCAGTAACTTTTACAAACTTCCCCTTGTTCCTGCATTTTGACCCTCATGTCTCCCTATAACCCACAGACAATGGACAGTGGCAACAAGGTTGGCATTTGCTGTGCTTGACATTGTTCGGAGAGGGCTGCTGGAAGGAAACATAGCAGATATACCCCCTTGTTCACTCAAGCATCTCTGTCCACTAGTGCAAAGCACAGGATGGTGTGAGAGAGAAGCCTGAAGCTATAAGCTTTCCAAAATCTCTCTCTAGCATAACCTCAGTAACAGAAACAGTTCTGAGCAGTGCACTGCTCAGCAGTCACATGCAATTCAAGGAAGAGAGACATAATTTGTGGAAGCTGCTGAGAGTCCTCACTCCCTGGTGAGGGCTGGAGTTAAGACTCTATTGACCTGCATGTAGCTCTTTATTCCACACTTTCAAAGGCTTGTACTTTAGTGCACCCATCAAGGAAAGTCTAATTTCGTGGTAATGAGCTTTTGCTCACTCAATTTCTTTCTTAAGAGATTTACTCGTGACACTTGCAGTGCTCTTTAAGGTAGAAGGAATCTTATTTTCCTGTCTCCTTTTTTTCTAAGTGGCTATTCCTAAGGCTGTTTACTCCTTATCTTCTTTTGGTTGAATAGGTCTTCAAATTATCTGAAAAGTGAAAGAGCTTTCAGGGCAGTAAGAACCATCACAAGCATGAACAGGACAGACTTGCCTCACAGCCGTTCATTTGAGAGAATGAGAAAAGCCTGTTGATGAGTCTCTTTGTATTCTTTCCACAAGACATACGTGGAACTGCCACCCCAGGTCCACCCCTATTGATTCTTTCACAGACTGTTGGGTAATGGCATTTTACAAAAAAGAAAGGGAAAAAAGGCTCTTTGCTGTTGTGTCCACTTTCCTACAAACAGTGTAGGCTACCTATACAGATGAGTCAGTATATCATGTCCTGCTTTCCCACAGTCTCTACATCCAATACACCAAGCTCCCACAGATACACTCTAGCCTACCTAATTTTCCAACCTGTAGGTTTCTATAGATGGAGATTTCTAAATGTTATTGCTACACATCATACAGAAATTATTCATCCCTTCAAAAAGCAGAGAGAGGGTGTATAAAGGGAGTTGAGGTAGGAAAAGAGAAAGTAGCAGCCAATGGGTGAGAAAATCTGGTTTAACATCTTCAAGAAAAAGCCCTGGAACCTGAAGAACACCATCAGAAATCATATGCCCTACAGAGATAAGTGACATCTGGTCAAACTCATTTAGCTGTAGCTTTGCTGTTGGTAGTAGGTATAAATAGATAAAGTTGATAATGGAATCAACTTTAGTTCACAAATGAGCTACTCTATTTGAGCTTTGAAGGGGTGTGATATGCCATAATTGCTTGCTCTCCTACTTATAGGACTCACTGGTACATCAACTGAAACTATTGCTTAGCCAGACTCACAGCGTTCCTCAGCTATTGCAAAGCTTTGGTAGGCACCTAAGTTTTCCTGATTTTCATTCATTTGAAAATGAATGAATTTGTGTCATTCCTCCCAGCAGCACTCTCACACCACTTCTGTTCATGTGAGGAGTGGATGACATCTTTAGGGAAAAGTAAAATAAGATATTGATAATACTCTGCAGGTCAGAACTTTTTCATCAATATTTCCAAGATCCTAATACACACACCAGATAGATTTGTACTCCTCCCAAATTCCACTGGCCAGTTATCCAAATTGTCCTCTCTAGATACTCCATCCTCATTTTTCAACTCTGAATTTTTATAGCATCCTTCCTCTGCTCTCACTGTGCCTAAATTATCTCCCTTCTTCCCTTTACACTTCCTTTACTTGAACCATCCCTCACTCACTTTATTTTCTTAACCTCCACGAAAACTTTCTGAGAAGTTTTATGGTTGGTTTATGTCAATAACATTTCTACAGAGCAAACAAACAGCAAACTCCTCTTGGCAGAATCAACAGACAATGATACACACATATCTCAGCCTCTGATTCCTGTCAAGGAGGGACCTTGACACAGCAATGTCTTGCTGTAGCTGAGTCTTGATGATGAATGATTTCCCCAGAGCCATCTAAGTCATATGAACCCTTGCTGTTTACAAAGCAATAATATTGGCTGGTTTTTATGGGCTCTGCAATCTCTTTGACACGCAAGTGATTAGCATGATCCCATCTCAACAGCTGGATTCTTTCCATGATGACATTTTCAATTGTGCTTCATCCTGACATCTATAGCAGCCAAAGGAAACTGGAATAAATGTTAACTAACAATCCTTTTTAAGGACAGTGGGCATCTCATTATGAGACCCAGATTTTCCCAAGAATATTGGTACAATCTAACCTTTTAGAAATTCTGGAGGCTTGGTTTTAATTTTTTTTCTGAGACTTTAAAAAGTATAAATGCCTTATCACACAGCCCCAGAACTCTTGCATGAGGTAATGTTCCTACAATAGGAGCGTGCCTTCAAAGCTATGAGTGAAAGGCAGAGGGTGTTTTCAAAGCAGCAATATGCTTCAGAGAGTTTCTGAAGACAAAACAACAGTTAGAAAGGAAGAGATGCTCAGATGTAGCATTACAGAAGCCATGCACAGCAAGCATGAACACTATTACTTTACTTTGCACTACCTTTTAATTCTTCTTCTAACAGATACCAGAAGCATGAAGTAGTCTGGGAATTAGGTGCTTGGTTTGTTTCAAAATTGAGTACCTTTTTAAGAATGACTTCAAATAATGTTAAATTTCTCTACACAACAAGAGGCCTAAATGAAACATGAAAAACAGTGTTCTCCTGAGGAAACACATTAAAACCAGCAAGTTTTTTCCTATTTAAATTTTCTTTTAAACTTGTAGGACTTGACTAAAACTTTACTGATAATTACAGGGTAAAAATTCACACTTATAGCCCTTCCTTGTGTCTACTTTTAGTATGCTTCAACTTCTGGGTCTGACAGATAGGATTCACCCTAACTCTGTCCTCCATTTGATAGCCCAGAGAAATAAGATTAATAATTACTACTGTTTCATATAAGAAAGGAAGAAGTATGCCAGCACAGCCCTGACACTTTGCTGCTGAAGAGATTACATCACTTTCTATCCTCTATGCAAGGCAGAGAACAAAGAAAGTTATATTTTTTTATTCTAAATATGAAATTATTCCAGGGAATATGCCCTTTTAGAAAGATGACTTCAGGTTTACATCCTGCTTTCTCCAGAATTATCTCTCTATGGTTAATTGAGCATTGTCTGAGAGGTTTAAAATGAATAGGGAGTGATTATACAGTCAGGGAAAAATTCATATAGAAAACAAATCTAACTTCAGATCTAGCCTTTTTAATGCCTTTATGACTATAGCACTGGAAACAAGATAATTATTCAATCGCTGGCAAGTTCTTGACTCTTTCCTGCTGTCTGAGAAAAGCATCACTATTATGCTATTCTGATAAATGGAAAAGCAGGTTTCTGTTAAATTTGCTTTAATGAAAGTGTTGCTTTTCAATAACACAGGGAAATCAAGATACTGCAGTTATAAATAAAGTTTCGCTGTAAATATTTCTTTATGAATAACAGTGCACACATAAACATTTGTGTTTCAGATTAATTCAGAGCCACAAGAAGCATATCACAGTCTCTGTACTCGAGTTCTCACACGTGAGAATCTCAGACACGATACCTTTAAACGTAGATGGGTTCGTTATCCCAGGTCACTTGTTCACAGGCGGATAAAGGGCATTTCAATGCACTCGGTTAAGAAAGAGCTGTGAGCATTTTAATACCTCTCTACCCACAAACCTTATGTTACTACCCACACAGACATGTTGTGTCAGTGGTTCATGTGATCTTTCCTAAGCTGCTTCAGTGGAAAGTCAACTGTTGGTAAATGATAGCAGAAGGCAATTTAAACTGAGCTAAGTGTCCTTGCCCTGAAGCGAATTGGAAGGAATGGTGCAGTCTGTTAACAGAGGTGAACAGTGAGGGTGATAATAAATGGGTATAAACAGTATTGCCTTTGAAATCTCAGTCAGGACTAGCTGTAGTCCACCTACCTGTAATGTGAGGGATCTGTACAGCACACAACATCCTGGTTGGTACTGTCAGAAACACAACCCAAATCTATCTAATGGACGACTACCTCCCTCACCCATTCAGACACACACTTTGGGCTGTCCTGTCTTGGTCTTCAGCATCTGAAATTCCCAGTAACTTGTAAGGAAGTTGGTTGTTGGTTCAGAGTCCCTACAAAACAGGTATGAATTTTCTAATTTTTAAAGTTTTCTTGTCATCTAATTTCTTCTACTATCACCAAAATTCTTAAATACTTGCAGGCCTTGCATATTTTGCTATTTGCTACAGAACATCAACACATTTGGGCATTCCTTGAATGAACAGTATTCTATCTTGCTAGAACCAAAGCACCATACCACAAAATAAAACCAAAGGAGACCAGAAAGTCTTTTGCAAATAGCTGTGTTTATCTAACTTGCTTTTTTCCCTTTACCATCTGTTGAAGCTGTATGCCTTCTGAAATAAGAGCTAATTATAGGCCTGTACCGCAACTAATCAAATAGTGGTAACTGTTGCAAACTTCAGCTGGAAATTTTATTTCTTCTTTACAAAAATTCCCCCCAACCCAGACACTGAGGTGGCAGTTGCCTTTTCCTGGTTTTCTGGACTTAGGCACACAATAGTTACAGTTGATGCATGTGTCTGCATAGGAGTAAATCATAACAAGCTGGAGAAATATTAAGAGCCAAAGTGCAGTTCCCAGCAAGTACATTAGGAGGAGTTACTTCAGAACAGACTGGCTGTGTCTCATAGATATTCACTGACATGGTGTTTTGGGTTTTCCTTCACTGCCCCTGTGCTGTTGTACTGAGGGAAAGAGAGAAAAGAAATAATGCTGTCACAAAATAATTTGGCTTTTAGCACTGAAGAACTGGAGCAAAGACTCATCCAACACTATAATTAAATTCTGGAAAAGAGATTCCAGCCTATTTAGAGAAAAATGCATTTCCTAATGAGCTCAAAAAATACAAGACTCCACTTTCATGTACAATGGGCATTTGTATAAATGTCTATTTATATAAATGCCAATTTAAACCATTCAGGCAAATGTTTTATAAATGCCTCCAGTGTCAATGTCACTCTGCATTGCTGTGCAATGTGAAAGGACTGAAGAATAAAAATTATTCCAGTCCTAAATATGGCAAATCAAGAGTTGAAGTGCCTTTTAAAAGCCCTAAACCCTAAATAGCTCTTTCAACATCACAAGACTGTGGCAATTCCAGACTGTCATGCTGACCTTCCAGGAAGTTTAGAACTGTTCTGGTAGAAATTAGGATTAAAAATTAAAAGAAAATATTAAAAATAAAAAAAAAGGAAAATGAAAATTATTTCAGTTAATCCATTCTAGCTTTCAGACACACAGTTGTTTCTCATTAGAACCACCACAAACTCTTCGTGTAAATGAGTGATGCACACAGAAGAAAAAGAACACTCTGGGATTTCACTTAATCTATTCTTTTCCTCTACCAATAGGAAGGTTTCCTTCCACTTTTCCACAATTCATCACATGATTTGGCAGCTGGAACACCACAAATATTTACAGATTTAGCTATGTAAGGGTTGAAATACATGTATATATATATGTGAATATATGTACTTTACAGACACTTGGAGCACAGATATAACATTAGGACACACCTGTTATTCCCCTGGTGCCATTTAGCATATCTGGCATCATCTCATCAGGACAGCAGCAACTGAATCAGAAAGGTCCTGAGCTAAACTCACAGATTTTAAGTCAAACGGGAACTTAAAGGTTTCCCAGACAGAGCTGTAACACTTTCAAGTCCTCTGATCAATGGTATGGATTGGGAGCTAAATGCTTTCCTAATGTACTATTGCAATGCATGCTGAGTTCAAGAAGTTGATAGATGAAAGTCGTACATTTACCAAACTTTTATCTTCAACAGTATGGCCAGTTGCACTTTACTCAGACGGTAAAATACTGTGTCTAAATATATAAAACATTTTGCGACAGTCTGATAAAAAGCCTGAGAATAAATCTATTTTTTCAGATGCATGATGCAGTCCCTGCTATCCTACCGCAAAATAAAAAGCCTGAGGATTCAGAGTGAAGGACCTCAGACTTACACTGGAAGAAGCCCCCACTGATGGTTAGTGTTTCTGATGAACCTCACAAGTTATCTAGGTATTTAAATACAAGTTTCTGAAACCTATTCTGGATCACAAAAGTAAATACACAAAAAAGGCTTCAAGATCCTATAATTTTTTCCTCTTCATGTAGAATACCAGTCAGGTTTTTCATATCCTTTCTGTGATTGGTGTTCAGAATTAAGTTACATACAAAAGAACTGATTCCTGCAGCTGATGTAGTTGAGGATCTTTCATTCTACAAGCTGCAGGTTCAATTCATAGTGTGATGTTCAAGGTGGGTATGTCATTTCCATGTTCAGAAGGTGATCCCTGCACATTACATTCTTTCTTCATGTTCAAGTGGATCAAACCCCTTCCTTATTCAGGAGAGACACGATACTAGTGCACAGGTGATCTATGATTCTGACCACTATATGTGGTATTTGAATATATGGGAAAAGGGTAGAAACATATATATTTATTTATCTGACCATAAAACAGATTGAATAGATGGAAACTCACTGAGTTTTCAGCACAAGATAATCAGTTATAAATCAGATCTTCCTATTCTGACTCTAATTCTTTCCACAAATTACTATGTAATCTTTGTTCTGGAGACATTTCATATGTACAGCACTAGTTTCTCAAGGCAAACAAATACAAACCTGCCTTCAGAAAGGCAGTCAACATGATGAAGATTGGCAGAATAAGAACACAGATAAATTATGTCAAGGCCTCATATTTTCAACATAATGTCATCACAACCCTTGAAGCAGAGAGTTGGCACTTACATTCTCAAGTGAATTAAAGAGGAGAAAGGAATAAAAAATTCACCTAAATACTAACACACATGCACACAAAAATAAATTCCAGTTTCATTTGCTGAAATAGTTGTTGTTAAAAATAAAAACAATATCATTATAAAGTTGCTTCCAGATAAGCAAACCATATTGTTATTCTATAAGAGGAACTGTTTCCATACAAGCCGTAAGCTTAATTGAAACCAAATATATTCTTCTACATGCTTTGTATCTGTAAAACATTCTTTTGAGCAGATAATTTAAAACTTCCCGTCCAGCTGAGAAGCGAGATTGCTCCTTTGCTAGGTCAGCCAGCTCTTGTCTGATTAGTGATTTAGTTGCTGAACTGTCTGCAGACCTCAGCACAAAATGGAATAGAATTACTTTTTCTTATTCAGTTGCTTTTCTGATTAGATTTCATCAACTTCTGCCACTGCAGTGTTTTTTTTGGAGTTGGTATTTTTTTGCTTTTTAATTATTCACATTATCTTAGTTGAAATCCTGTAGCTTCATCTGGATCACACATACACATAAATCAGCAAGAAATTGATCATACTTTGTCAATGCATGTCAGGCACACAAGCCATTTGGCTTTTCTGTCTGGGATTTCATTAAACTGCATTAATGTTCTCTGTCTGTGATGTGCCAAGAGTATCATTAGCTCTTCTCTTTCTTCAGGCTGTTTTCTGGTATGGCTATTCATTGCCTTCAGTCTGAGGTAAGGGTCATTCAAGAAAAGGTTCTGTTATCACTTTCTGGACAGTTTGTCTCTTTATTTGGCATAAACTTTGCATACATATCATGGTCCTGAATTAACCTCTTAAATGGACTAAACAATGTAAGACGGAGTCCTGAATCTAATCCTACCAACCTTACTCAACAAAACCCATCTAAGACTTTGAAACTTAATTTGGCCAAATTCCATCTATCAAAAAAAAATCTCATATAAACTCACTTACTTTCAAAATTTTAAATGTCTTTGCCTCTCCAATTCAAATAAAGGTGTCAAAAAAGTTTTAATATTAGCACAAAATAGAAAGTAAACTTACCGAAGTGATGGTAGATAATGCTGAATATCAATGGTAAAGTTGGGAATAAATTCACATATAGTGTGAAGAAAACCATGTATTTAGTACCAAGCAGACCTACACACTACTGCTGTGTTTGACATCACATTGTAGGAGTAAGTGGCTACATGTCCTGGCTTTGGCTGGGGCAGTTAGTTTTCCTCTTAGTAGCTAGTTTTACCTTTAGTCTGAGAACAATGCTGATAACACACCAATGTTTTAGTTGTTGCTCAGTACCATTTACCCCTTTCAAGGACTTTTCAGCCTGTCCTGCTCTGCCAGTGAGGAGGTGCTCAAGAATGTGGGAGGGCTAATTTCAATTATTAAACTGTTCTTATCTCAACCCATGAGTTTAACTTTTTTTTTTTTTTTGAGGGGGGGAGGGTATTTTATTTGTAAGATAAATTGTGCAGATGTTTCCCTAAACATTTTTTGCTTCGTGACAATCATAAGAATTCCAAAGATTTAATAAAAACTTGTCTCTTTTTCTTCATCTCCATAATTATCCATCAACATCACTTATAACTTTGGAAGTGAAAACCCCAAGTGCAGTCCATGAAGAAAAGTACACTTTGCTGACATAAGGTGACAATATTCAGGACACACAATTTGCACAGTTTGAATTGTAATCCTTGGGGTTGTTTCCTGGAGGTGACACAACTTATTATAGCCTGTATTGCAGCTGCTTACATCTCACTTCCTAGCTTTTAAACACTTTCCCAAAGAATAATAGAAGGAATAGCATATATTCAAGTGGCATAACTTTGGAAACAACACATTATTTCCATTGTTACATTACAGAGATGGGCTGCCCCATCCTTGGGACTATTCAAGACCAGGTCAGGTGGGGCTTTGAGGAACCTTACTAGTAGAAGGTGTTCATGTCCATTTTAAGGAACCTTACTAGTAGAAGGTGTTCATGTCCATTTTAAGAGGGTTGGAACTGGATAATCTTTAAGGTCCTTTCCAACCCAAACCATTCTGTGATTCTATGATTTGAATTAAAAGAAGGAACACGCAAACGCACTGTTCCTCTAGACTTTGGTGGTAAGGAAGTCTGAGAGAACACGTTAGCGATCTCAACTAGCAAATATTGCACTAATCAGAAAAGTGTGTATAAAGAATTCCAGGAAGACTCATAACTGGAAGAAACAAAGTCCCTTCCCTTTTCAACACTTTTACAAATGCTGAAAACTAGGGAGATGTTGTTTTCCATTACCCAGGGAATAGTGATTTAGATTAAGATTGTTCTGCAGATATTAAGAAGGAGAAAGAAATTACAGTGCATTTTGCATGAGACTTTTTCACAGCCCATGTCCTTGTAAGGATGACTATCCTTGGAAATGAGAGCTATAGGAAATAATGTAAAAGCCTGTGGATATGAATCATGGGGAAAAGACTAAGTGTTAGCTTGTTCTTATTTAAAATTAATAGAGGGAATTTAAAGACTTGAAGGGAACTTTTCACACAGGCAGAAAGAATGAAAAACTGCGGGGAAATTGGAAGGCAACCAAAATAGGCTTGGCAAGAACTTTTAGCATAAATGGCAGAAAACCATCATAAATTATAAGGAGAAAAAAAAAATAAAAAAGAAGAAAATAAAAGGAAAGGAAGGAAAGAAGATCATAGGTTTCATCATGGCTAAATCATTGCTATACATCACACCAACATGATCACCATCACGTTGATAGCACCAAGCTGCATGTTGCAATCCACATGTTGGAGGGAAGGGATGTCATCCAGAGGGACCATGAGAGGCTTGAGAGGTGGGCCATGTGAACCTCATGAAGTTCAACAAAGCAAAGTGCAAGGTCCTGAACATGGGTTAGGCAATCCCAAGAACAAATACAGACTGGGCAGAGACTGGACTGAAAGCAGCCCTGAGGAGAAGGATTTGGGAGTGTTGGTTGATGAGAAGCTCAGTATGACCCAGCAGTGTGTGCTTGAGCCCAGAAATTAACTTTGTCCTGAGCTGCATCAAAAGGAGTGTGACCAGCAGTTCAAGTGAGGTGATTTTTCCACCTTACTCCACTGTTGTGGGACCTCATCTGCAGTGCTGTGTCCAGCTCTTGGGGCCCAAACATAAGGACATGGACCTGTTGGAACAAGTCCGGAGGAGACCACAGTGTTGATTAGGGGGCTGTAGTACCTCCAGTGTGAAGACAGGCTGAGAGAGTTGGGGTTGCTCAACCTGGAGAAGAGAAGATTCTAGAGAGACCTTAGAGCAACTTCCAGTGCCTAAAAGGGCCTACAAGAAATCTGGAGAGAGACTTTTACAAGGGCCTGCGGGAACAGGACAAGGGGGAATGGCTTTAAACTGGCAGAGGGGAGACTGAGATTAGCTATTAGGAAGAAGTTTGTTACTGAGAGTGATGAGGCCCTGGCACAGGGTGCTCAGAGAAGCTGTGAATGCTCCATCCCTGGCAGTGTTCAAGGCCAAGCTGGACAGGGCCCAGAGCAACTTGGTCTAGTGGATGGTGCCTCTTTCCATGGCAGGGGTTAGAAGTGGATGACTATTAAGGTCCCTTCCAACCAAAACCATTCTACGATTCTGACTATTGCATAACAAAACCTCACTGCATGAGAAGCTCAAAGTTCCCTGGTTTATTGGGAAAGATGTGAAATGCTGTCCTAGACATCTAGCCAATTTCTTAGTGCTCCACAGCAGATTATTTTCTTGAGGGATCCATATGCAACCCATCAGTTCACTTTGCTTTTTAGAGCTCTGTTGGGATATCTGGATCCTTTCACGCACCTTGCGAATTGTTACCGAATTCAGCAGTATTTAGTGTCAGAAAGTTTCAAAGGCTCATTGTCTTGAAAAAAATTTCCTTTGATGATGCTTAAATTCGTGGTATTTCAATGTCCTGGATACTCCTTCATTCCATCTCTGTTTGAAAGGCTAAATTCAGAGGTCAGGCTTAGAATGGCTGAAGAAGCTTAGCTAGAGATACTCAGATCTGCAGAGTTTATCCACAGAGCATGACAACCATTTCCATTTTCCAGCGCCCATAGACTTTCTGGACAAGCATTTTAGCAACTGATATTTAGTAGTTTTCTATCACACTGCTCTTCTTGTGTAAGTGCTTTTATTTTATGCTGTGCACTGAAGCCAAGTACTTTCTCCTTGCACTGTCTAGTATATGTCAAGCTTATATTTTAATCCACACTTTTATCTGGACAGCTAGCCTTGAATAAATAAACAGCAGCTGAGGATTACCATGTCAGCTGAGAGCTGTAAATGAAAAGTTTTGCAGGCAGCTCTTCAAAACCTTCCATCACATTGTCTCTCTGTCAAATTGGGAACCAATCTTGTAACGATGGTCAGAGCTGGAGTAATCTTGGTTTTGGAAAGTAACACTAGGAGCTCTTGTGAAACCTCTTAACAAAATAAGCTTGAAGTAGACAACATGCACAGTCAGACGGATGTTTAGTCAGTGTTTTGTAAAGAGTACGTATTCCTCCCTTATTTATTATCAGAAAAAAAAAAACAAACCTAAACAAACTAAAGCTCAGAAGGACAAAATAAATCCATGGCACAAATGCTAATCCTATTCCAACGATCTCAGCATAGAACTTGAAAATAGACGCTCCTGTTCCCACTTTATCAGATACCTGGTTTATGGTACTAAGTAAATTACATGTAACTGGATTAAAATCCTGGCTCCATTATTCCTAAAACTGAATTATTAATACACACCTCCTCACTCAATACTGTTCTATACTGAAATCTGGACAAACACAAGATATTCTGGTTCTCTGAAACATTATGCAGGCAACAAACTTTTCTGTAGCCAGACATGGTTGCCAGAAGCTTTGGACAACCAAGTTGTCAGTTCACTAAACTAGCACCAAAATAATAACAATAAGTAATGATAATAATAAAAATAATAATAATAATAATAATAGACTCTGGTTTTCTTTGCAAAGGAAATGCATTATTTCTGTGGTTTTATCTAGTTGCAGCCAAGGTTCTGCAGATAATAAAGGCAAGAAGGCTCTTTGCAGGACTAAATCCCAAAGAAGCTCTCTACATCAGCCAGAATTAGGGCTGAGTAGCTGATTGAATCTTAATTTCTGCAACAAAATGAATAGCTTAAATCAGACTAACATGAACTCATGGTAAATATTTCTTTAATATCTAATTGCTGTTTTCATAATTTCTACATTTTTCTGGCTTAAATTACTCAAAGGCAACTAGTTTTCCTTCATACTTTTAAGATTATTTTGATGTTTTTTTTAGAACATACTCTGCCAGATGAAGAAATATAAGCATCAGTTTCAAACAAATTTCATCTAAAGCTGGGTCAAACCCTCTGAAGAGGGCTCATGTTGGAAGGACAGATCTTTCTTCAGTGCAACTATTCTTTTCCTTCCCAAGAACTTTGTTTAATCAATTACAATTGGGTCATTTCTGGGAGCTTTCTCAAAATATATGAAAAAATCACGGTTTTCAACTCTAGCCTGAAGGCTTTAAGGAATAATCCCTGCTGATGTGCTTTTGTTTCTTTTCTGCTACAAACTATTAAGGTGTTTTGTAAGATTGACATCTTCCAAGCTGAGGATGGCTTTTACCTTCATGCTGTTCCCTGTCACTGCTGTTGTATACTAAGTTCTACTGCTGTTGTATACTAAGGTCTACCTTGTAGTGAGATTGCCACAAAACCTGCAACAAGAAGTCTCTGATCATCTGTTTAAAAAAAAGGTACTTTGATCAAGTCATCCAGTCACATCTGTTATTCATCCTACAGCTTTTCACTTGTTTAACTCAACCTTTGCTCTTTTAAATGAAGGATGATTCTGCTGTCCCTTTGGTCTATGCTCAACTGCGTTTAAAGAGATGGGAGTGATGTCAAAATCAGGCTCTTTCAATGTGAGGTTTCAGTCAGAGGGGAATAAGGTTTTCAGTGAACTATAAGGTATGTGAGCCCTATGACTAATCCCCATGGAAGCATTGCTCTTTCTTGAATTCTTTTAGGGAAATAGGATGGAATTTGATAATTTCCTGCTTGCACAAGAGCACCAGCAACATATTGTTTATCCTTACCCTGATGATGGATCAGCCACATGAATTAAGAGGCTAAGTGAACACAACCAAATTTCTTTGCCGGAATAGGTTGGCTACCTCAGGTGTCTGCATTCCCTTTTTCCACAGGCTGCTAATAGACATAAAGGCTTTAAGAACAAGCAAGGGGTTTTATCCTTTTTATCCTATTTATCCACAATTATATACTACATCACAGCTCAGACTACAGAGCAAGTATTTAGTCTATGGTGATCACACTGTATGACATACAAGTACCTCTTCCTATGCTTTCCTGAGTTTGTACTCATTATTTTGTTTTGCTGTATGAGCATAGTCATCAGGCTTTTGTTTGCAATCACTCTGCAAGCAACCTCACAGATGCAGGCAAATGCTGTATTCAGTTCAATTCACTAGTGTTTTCATTAATTGACTGGCTAACATGAAATGTATCCCATAAGACCACCCACATCCTGCAACTGAATATTATGTCGGGGAGCACATTTTGTTAAAGATGCTTATCACTAACGAACCTCAGATTCCTTAATTGCATAAGCCAATTTCCTGTTCCACATAGCAGTTATGTAAATAAAGGTAAAGTTCCTGATAACTTCCATTGGTTCCTCTCAGCTCATGATTAAAAAGATGAAAATCATTAAATAACTTTCATTCAGGGAAAAGAGCTGGCTACCTAAACTAAAAAATAGTGGTTTTTTTTAAGACATTTTTACATGGGCTTTCCTCTTTACCCAAAGAAGACAACAATAAATGGATGAAAACCCACCTCCAGATGATATCGTTCAAAGTTTACTTCACTGTGTTGTCACTCAGTTTCCTGTTGCAGTTAACTGTTGCCAGAACCAGGCACTGTGCACTATAAACAGTAAGCAACATTCTAGATTAAATCTATTTGATATGACATGAAAGCCTTCTAGTTGTTTGAATAACTTAGAGGCAATCCATCACATGAACATTTTTATGGCCTTCAGCACATCCTCACAGTGAGTTCTTCACCTACTTTACCCCTCACAGTGATGATTGTAGATACTGTTCACGCCACTTACACGTGAAAACCTGAGGCAGAGCATGGCTTGGGCTTTTCTCCTCAGGAGCAGTCAATGTTAGCCAATGTGAATTGAGTCTTTGAAGGAATTTGAAGATCTGAATCTAAGCATCTTGTCTAACAGTGGAGAGAAAGCCTGTTGGAGAGAAGAAAATTGAAGGCAGATCTCACAGTTCAGTGGCAGCCTAGACTCCGTGTTCTTTCTCTTCCTGATGTTGCAGAATCTTTTGTTACTGGGAATTAAAAGATGCAAAAATTTGCAGTTCAATTTGGTTTTATTAAAACCTGAAATGATATTCAGAAAAATAAAAAAATAAAAAAAAATCCCCAGCTTCTTATTATGATCCACAAACAAAAGAAGTTCATTATAGAAACAAAAATCTCTGCTTTTGTTTCCTGTCTCTAGCACTAGTATGAAAAGACATGGTAATTGCTTGGATTTTGTCAGAGGTCCTTTGTAGGCCTTTGTAATCTAAATCTTGGGACTCTGAGCTCAGATGAGTGTAATTTCAATCAAATATTATTGTTTCTTGTCGCACAGAGGTCCTTATTGTGTTATTTCTTCAAGAGATTTTTGATCTCCCATAAATATAACAGGTACTTTATTAGTGGTCAAATGGTGTTCACAGAATCACAGAATGGTGGTTGGAAAGGATAATTTCAAAGTCATTCAGTTCCAACCCCCTGTCATGGGCAGGGACACCTTCCATTAAACTATGTTACTCAAGTCTCTGTCCAATCTCTCCTTGAACACTGCCAGGGATGGAGCATTTACCACTTCTCCGGGCAGCCTGTTCCAGTGCCTCACCACCCTCACAGTAAAGAACTTCTTCCTTATATCTAACCTGAACTTCCCCAGTTTAAGTTTGAACCCATTACCCCTTGTCCTATCACTACAATCCCTGATAAAGAGCCCCTCTGCAGCATTCTTATAGGCTCCATTCAGATGCCAGAAGGCTGCTCTGACGTCTCTATGCAGCCTTCTCTTTTCCAGGCTGAAGAACACCAACTTTCTCAGCCTGTCTTCACACAGGAGGTGCTCCAGTCCCCTGATCATCCTTATGGCTTCCTCTGGACTTCTTCCAACAGCTCCATATCCTTCTTATGTTGACGATGCAGTGATCCAAGTGGGGTCTCACCAGAGGAGAATAGAGGGACAGCATCACCTCCTTCGACCTGCTGGTCTCACTTCTTCTGATGCAGCCCAGGATACAGTTGGTGTTATCACACTATTTCCTACTACTTAAAAGGAAGGGAATTAAACTTTGATATTTCTGAGTAGGTCACATAGTGAAAACTCAAAATTCAAACTACCACATACTACTTAGAATAGAGCCTACTGACAAGGCTTCCTAGATCCAAGTCATTACAGTACTACCACCCAGTTGCAGCCAGTAGACTTGAATATAATTTTCTGGACGGAATCTGCCACATCTCATTTTAGTCACAGAAAAAGCAAATAACTAATTTAACTTGCTTATTTTCTCATGAAGAGTTAAGAGGAATCAACACCTAATAGCAGAAAAAAACCCTTATAACCTAAAATTCATGCTTCAAATACATGGAATTAAGTCACTCCAGTGTTATGCATGAAGGAAACTTGCACTGCAATATTAGACTACTCAATCTGATTCTGAGACTACTCAAGTCTATAATTATTACTAAGATCATATGAGAAACTCCCTTTTCTCTTCCTGAGATTGTAAATTGAAGTCCAATGCCAAGATCAGAAGAGATGGAAGAGACAATTCAACCATATCAGGAGTAAAGTAGAAACTGCAGACATATGCAAAACTCAAATCCAAAGCCAAGTGATATACATTTATCTAAGTGGTTTTTAAAAATGAGAGCTATGGGTGGATAGACATAAACAGACAAATCCAGGAAATCATAGATGATATTAGTCACCATGTCTGGAATTACTCTCAACACAACAGTAGGCTACACTTGCATAAGGTCTTCACATTCACAAAAGTGGCATTACTATTCAGAAACACCATACTAGTCAGTAGAAAGAGAGGAAGTTAAGGGGGAGTTGCATTTGAATACCTCACTTAGCACTTCCCATTATTTCCATGCATAAAATTTGACCTCCAGTTATACTTTTTTCCAGTTCCTGAATTGCAGAAAAAACACAGAATTTTTGGTCTATATCGGTGCAGGCTTTGTGTAGCTTTTTTTGGTTAAAATTATTTGAAGAAACCTGACGTTTTAGAATCATAGAATCACAGGCTGTTCAGGAAAGGACCTTAAAATCCCCTAGTTCCAACACCCCTGTAATGGGCAGGGAAACCTCCCACTAGACCAGGTTGCTCAAAGCCCCATTCAACCTGGCCTTGGACCCTGACACAATACCAACAACTGCACAATACAGTATACTGCACATACACCTGAGATAACAGCCAACAGACCTCTATCAGAGGAAGAGCCAGAATGAATAATGTACAATGTGCTGATGAAGAAACTTTTGGCATGAATATACTGCTCTCAGGAGGCAAGTTATTTTAGGGAAAGTGTTGTATTAGGCCACAGAATGTACCAGGTCAGAGCTATGCTAAAGATATTCAATATGTTTTTGTGCTTCACAATACAGACGTGAACTCTTATTTTATCTCACAAGAACTTGGCCTTAAAGCTGAGTTAACTCACAGGAATAAGGCATGCTGAGATGTGCAGATGAAAAGTGCTTTACAGAAGTGATAAGACCTAGCAGCTGTTACTGAATAAATACCAAAACTCATTAACCAATGTATCTGAGGTACTTATAATGAAATAGTTCTTTTTCCCCACATTTTTCATTGGTTTCCTCTGCTGCTTCTGAAGACATAAATATGTGTCCTCCTCCATATATATTACAGGTATTGAGCTTGATGAACATACAAAATAAGTAGGTTTCTATTTTCCTTTGTACATAATTAAAACCCCAGACCTAATCACTCCTCCACTTCTTTACTGTGCCATCTACACTGGGGTGCTGAGGGCCAACACCTTCCACCAAACTAACCTTTGTTTCTTGCCATGAAGGACTATGCAACTGATGACACTACAGAGCCACTGCCTGCATTCAGATGGTGAACAGCAAAAGCCAGTCCACTGCTGTAGATTTTCTAAATGTGTATTAGTTATTTCTGGCAGGTTAATGTGTAGAGATGTGGGACAAATGTTTTAATGAGCAGAATTATGTTCTTAATTCTGGATGTGGTACAGCAGCTATGATGATGTTACAGCATACTTCCATTTAGGACATAAAACATATTAAAAAACCTCCCACCTAGAAAAAAGTCAGTGGTTTTAATTACATTAGCAGACTCCCAGATTACTGTTATTATTGCAACTCATTATGCAGTGTGTGGTAGAAATAGTAGGTCAAACATTTCCCACTTTGGATCCACTGTATTACACCCAAAAAATGTGAACCACCCATAAATAATTATGTGTTCTCCTACATTATCACATACCTAAAAATATCAAAGCTCCTTTTATTAAATAATTAAATTTTACAATAACCTCATTATACAGATGCAATTAACCCCATTATGCATTTGGGGAAATTAAAACAGAAGGAGGCTGACTGCTCAAGATTAGAGCTGGGAAAATGAGCCCAGACATCATATGAATTAAGGACCAGTAAATCTTTCTGGATCCTCAGAAATAATCCAACTATCATATACCATATAGGGACATTTATAATTTCAGCACATCTCAACGCTACAGGCACACAGGGGCTTTGTATCTGTAAGCTCTGTCCTGAGTTTTGTTTCTTGCATTGACTGGCTTGAGGGCCTACATTGGATGTGGGGTGCTGGACATGTCCATTGGTTACCATCCATATGTGCCATGATTTAATTTCAGTGTCCTTTCTTTGTTTAACCACTTGAAATGTCAGTAACACAAGGCTCTTCTCTACACTATACTTCCAGCTGAGTTCCTCTTGTAAAAGCAACAAATGATGAAAGAAGTTTCTTTGAACTAAATATGAGTAACAAATTTTCATGACTCCTCCTCAACCTTGTGTCAGAGGGAGAATAAAAACAGGCTTTGTAGGCAGCAAATGGTTCAAGGCTGCTGTTCGAACCAGATTCACTCTCCCTGCAAACAGATGCTGGCAAGCAAAATCTAAAATGAAATCAGCATTTTTACACTGGGACATGTGGTCCAATGCCAGCACTGATCAATGCATCATGGACATTGCTATAGTAGCTTGCTAGGTACTGCTTGTCAAGCTGCCTACAGCATTTTTCAAAGGTCCTACTGCAGATAGGAGACTGAAAGATATGAGAGGACCTACTCAGTGAGACCTTCCTTTAAGGGCAGTAAACACAAAGTCAGTGAGAAAGCAATTTGACACTAGGCATGGATTTATACCATCACACACATCCCATCTGTGCCATATATCATCACACACATACCATCCCATCCCAGCTTAACAGCAAAATGAAATGTAAACATTTAAAGGGCAATCTCAGTTCAGCAAAAGTGCTTATGCCTAAATGGGCCAATTCATTCACCCATTTCTTCTCACATCTCATGGCTACATAAAGCATCTGTAAGAACAAAATTGACATTGCTGCATTCAAATCCATACTCTTTGGTCATGCTGGTCAAGCTAATTCATTCTAAAAATCATAGAATGAGAGAATGGTTTGGGATGGAAGGGATCTTTGAAGTTCACCTAGTTCCAAACCCTCCTGCTATGGGCAAGGCCATCTTTCACCAGATTATGTTGATTAATGCCCTATTCAACAGTTTGAGTCTGATTTTCTTTAGTTTCTTTAAGCAACAAAGATAACACTAAGAAGACAAAGGCTAACCGAAACTACAAGAGAAGGAGACATCAGATGTCTCTAATTACAGCTGCAAGAAAAGCAGTGGCTGTTACGCTTGTTTCTAGCATGAAAAGTTATCAACAGAAAGAATCATAGAATCATAGAACAGTTAGGGTTGGAAAGGACCTTAAAATCATCCAGTTCCAGCCCCCCTGCCATAGGCAGGGATACCTCACACTAAACCATGCCACCCAAGGCTCTCTCCAACCTGGCCTTCAACACCACCAGCGATGGAGCATTCACAACTTCCCTGGGCAACCCATTCCAGTGCCTCACCAC